>BMAF01002625.1:0-27500 GCA_014132575.2 Gasterosteus nipponicus
CGTCATCACCTGTCATCACCCGTCATCACCTGTCATCACCCGTCATTACCCCGTCATCACCCGTCATCACCCGTCATCACCCGTCATCACCTGTCATTACCCGTCATCACCCGTCATTACCTGTCATCACCCGTCATCATCCGTCATTACCTGTCATCACCCGTCATCATCCGTCATTACCTGTCATCACCCGTCATTACCTGTCATCACCCGTCATCACCCGTCATTACCCGTCATCACCCGTCATCACCCGTCATCACCCGTCATTACCCGTCATCACCCGTCATTACCCGTCATCACCTGTCATCACCCGTCATTACCCGTCATCACCCGTCATCGCCCGTCATCGCCCGTCTTCACCCGTCATCACCCGTCATCACCCGTCATCACCTGTCATCACCCGTCATCACCCGTCATCACCTGTCATCACCCGTCATCACCTGTCGGCCGTGGCTGATACCAAACATGGAGGCCGAGACGACGGCGTGAGTTTAACCTGTGGGACGTTCTTCAGCATGTCGTTCCCTCCACAGGAGCAGTTCTGCACGGCGGCCTCGTCCCTCAAAAGGGGGAGACGGGGGAGACGGGGCCGGCGGGGTATCCCGGCAAACGAGGGCAGAGCGGAGAACCGGGGGAACCCGGGAACCCGGGGGTCGGGGGCCGTCCGGGGGAACCGGGAGAACCAGGGTACGTGGACCCAAAGCGTTCAGCGTCTTTAATGTGAGCTGATACCATTTGATTGGGTGTTTTTTGGCGTCGGCGGCGTGCAGGATCGTTGGAGTCCAGCATCAGGCGGCCTTCAGCGTGGCCCGAAGGACCAACGAATACCCGGACAAAAGCAGCATCATTCGCTTCACCAAAGTCATCACCAACATCAACGACGACTACAACACAGAAACAGGCCGCTTCTTGTGAGAAAACCTCCTTTCTTAATTTGTGTGATCGTTTGTTACCTTGGACTGAACGTTACACGCACCAAGCGCAGGATTATCACTGTAAGCATTGGTCTTAATCTCTAGTTTTCACTTCTTCTTCAGACCACAAAGCAGGGGGCCCTGTAGGGCGGGGCTACACGGCGATTGACAGGTCTCTAACAGACAGGCGGAAGGCGTCTCTACGTCACTTCTGTTTGTAAAGACTTAAACTGTGATGAAGCTGCACAACAGAAAACGTGGAAATGCCCTTTCAGCGACTGGCTGGGGTTTGTGTGTTTCAGGTGTCGGGTCCCTGGGACGTACTACTTTGTGTACCACGCGTCCCTGGAGGACCGGCTGTGTGTGCTGATGAAGCTCGACGGCACGCTGCTGGCGTCGTTCTGCGATCATCGCCGCACGAGGAGACAGGTGAGTTATTTTGACATAGGAATTCAAAGTGGCAGCTCTTCACAAAAAGGTGTTCGCGACAGCGACTAAAATACTGTTAACTTTCGACGTATTGCAGGTGACCTCCGGCAGCCTGGCGGTCTACCTGTCTCGGGGTCAGGAGGTCTGGCTGGAGACCAAAGACTACAGAGGGATGAGGGGGAAACCTGAAGGTTACAGCATCTTCTCCGGCTTCCTGCTGCACGCGCACTGACGCCACAGCTTCTTCACTCACGTTCTAACAGCTTTACAGCCACAAGCGACATAACGTCTTCCCTTCCTTCCCACCGCGGGAGAAACCTTTTTTCAAATGACCTTTATATCCAGGTAATGAAATAATAAAAACATGAAGACCTTTGTTCTTGTGCTGTATTTTTTTTCCACCTTACATATTGTTTTTAATTGAAAAAGGTTTCGATCTGAAGATGCAAACATCGTACGTGTGGACGCAGCTTGAATGATCGTAATTCAAACGTAGATGTAAGAAAACAATATTAATCATAAGAGTCAAAACTGTCCAATTGTAGAGATTATTACTAAACGTAGTTCGTGTGGTGTAGTTCAAGGGATGATGACAGGATTCAAATAAAAACAAGGGTCATCTTGGGAAGACATTTTACTAAATAAAAATAGCTGGACAAAATCTGAAAAGAAGTTCAGAGTAAATACAAAAGGACAAACTGGCAAATTACATTATTAAAAAAGGACATTAGCTCTTTAATGATTGACACCGTTGATGAAATTAAATATTTTGTGGAACAGATCCAGTTTCACAAGAATAAACTGCCAGTAAAACAGAAACAACAAAGAGGAAGTTCAGAGGAAATTAGAACAAAATGTGTATCTGGAGAAAAGATTTTTCACATGTGAAGCATTCGACTTTGCTTCATCATCAGTTCTTCAGTTGTTACCAAGTTTCGCTTCCTCCTATGAGCTATTTGTGTGGTCGGATAAATGCAATGAAACAATCACAGATTTACAGGAAAGCGCCTCAAACAAACTGAGAGAAAAAAATAAATCTCCTCCGACGCTCCGGACCGAGTCTTTGGGGACGTTTGGAATCATTTCTTCAGCGTAAAATTTGAAGCTGCAATTTTACCATAAACTCCATGTGTCAAATTAATGTATTTTAGTGACAAGTGGAATATTTTTCCAAACCAAAGTAAAGGGTTTGTCTGAAAGTACAGTGTGATTTCAACATGTGACCTCGCGTCAGCATCAGGTCAGTGAATCGGTACCCGAAAATCATCACTGCGAACATCGACACAGCCTTTCACTTCCGTGTCTTTGCTTGTGTTTCATTCCAGACTGAGCTGCAGCGGCTCTTCATCGCAGCTCTTCATCTCAGCTCTTCATCTCAGCTCTTCATCTCAGCTCTTCATCTCAGCTCTTCATCTCAGCTCTTCATCACAGCTCTTCATCTCAGCTCTTCATCTCAGCTCGTAGAATGGTGAGACTTTTATGTTCTACAAAACCAAAGAACAGGCAAAGAAATAAATATGTCGACCTAGAGGGGACCTCTTTGATTCAGCTTATGTGATATCAGAAATGGACGATCTTAAGAGCGAGTAAAGTTTAAGTTGTTGTCTGTTTAAGCCTTAAAATATCTCACAATTATTTTGTATCTGTATTTGAACATTGCATGTTATTTATTGTGTCTATATGTCTATATTTATATACATGATTTGTGGATTATCAGTCAAAATATTTCATCCCTATTACAATGATTAGTGTATTTCTGTTGAATGAATCTGAATCAGTTGTATTAACAGGTACAATATATTTAACGCTTGTTTTGCTCTTAAACTACTCAAACAGAAATAGAAGTACAGCTAAACAATCATTATTATTTCCATACCAGAACATATAGATAACAAAGAGGAACAACAGCAACATACATGTGTAAACCTCACACTCCGCGGTCCCCCCTTGGTGACACAGACAGGGTGTGTGTGTGTGTGTTGAATCAGGCCCCCTGGTGGCGGAGCCGCAGCACTGCAGCGTTCCTGCTCCTGGTCCACATGGCCCCCGTCGTCTCACAGTCCTGCCTCGCGGGAGGGGTCCCGGGGATACCCGGCACCCACGGGCCCAACGGCAGCAACGGCCCCAAAGGACCACGCGGAGACCCGGGTGAGCGCGCAACAGGAGCTCACCTACTTTGATTTGTTTGGATTTAAAGGGGCAGTGGGGCAGTGGGGTCTTACGCCATCTGGTGGGGAGGCTGCAGATTGCGACCAGCTGGACCCCCTCATCCCCCCTCTCCCCCCCTCAGAGACTGTGGTAACGTGAGCTGCCGAGTCCAACAGCAAGTCTCCCCGTTACAGCGATATCAATTCTTCAGGAGCGAGTCAGATTACAGTCGGTAACCTTAACGGGGAAAATAGACATGGAATGTTTTTATTCTATGTTCTTTGTTTAATTTGTACTTTTACTTACTTATTATTTGCAGTAGTTTTTATGTATTGTGTAAAATAGCTTAAAACCTGTTTGAACTTAATGAATCTCCCCCGTTAGTGGAAGTTCACACTAACGAGTAACCGTGTGAGCAGGCGAGGCCGCTCAGCCCTTCAGGGGCCACAGGGGTCGCGGGTCTGCGGGGCCCCCCGGGGCGGCCCGGGCTGAAGGGGGACGTGGGTCTTCCGGGCCTCCCGGTACTCCGGGCCTGGCGGGGCAGAAGGGGAGTCCCTTCAACCCGTCCAACCAGCAGAAGTCCTTCTTCTCCTACAAACGGGTGATTTCACAAGCGCCGCAGCTCGACACCGACATCCACTCCGACAGGTCGGTGGACGCGGCCTCCTCCAGAAAACACCACCACTGGCGCCACGCCACCAAACGCATTGTTTTACGGCACTTTGTTGGTTCCCCACTTTCCGATGCTTCGTGTGTTTGTGTCCTCAGCGACATTCTGGATCTGGGTGAGCGGTTCAGAGGAGAAGCGATGACCGAGGGGAAGTTCACCTGCGCCATCGCAGGGATCTACTTCTTCAGTTACCACCTGTCAGCAAAGAGCCGAGTGAGTCCGACCCACGAGAAACGTCTCTTCAACACAAGGTGACCAGCTGAGCCGACTGGTGCAGTGACCCCTCCCTCTCCGTGCTCGTGCCTGTCACCCAGGTGTGTCTGAAGCTGATGAAGGGCGCCGACAGCAGCCTGACCACGTGCGACTCGTCCGAAGGCTTCCTGGTCACCTCCGGCTCGGCGGTCCTGGAGCTGCGCGCCGGGGAGACGGTCTCCCTGCAGACCACCAGGTACAACAGCATCGTGACCAGCCAGAGCAGCACCAGCCACACCTTCACCGGCTTCCTGGTGTCCCCCGCCGAGTAGAGGCACCGGCCGAAGACCGACGCGCCCCACGATCCGCCCAACTGCCGTCGGCGACGCCACAGACGTCTTTTACGTATTTACAGCAATTAAATCTGCAGAATTAATAATTAAAGATTGGCTGCTGCCTTTTGCATGACCTGCTAAAAGTGTGTATTTTACAGTTAATACAAAGTAGTTGACTCGTCCGTACATGGAGGGGATTTGCTCACCGTTACATCATCGATTGGCCATCTTGTTTTTATGCAACCAGAAGTGAGCGAAGCTGCTTTACGGTCCGCTGACACAGCGAATGCTGTGAGGAGTTTATTCGCTTAATAAATAATAAATATAATAACAATAAAAAGGTCACACTGTAATTATCAATTCATCTTTACAAAACTACGCTGCTTGGCGGAGGAATCGTGTAGCGACTGATATGAAACATGGAGCGTTGTGCTGTGTAATGTGCTCCGGTGGCTCCATGTTTAAAGGTATCGGGTCACCTCTGTGAGTGACACCTGGCCAGATGTTCGTCATTCATCCGTCACGGTGGTTACGGGAAGCAGAGGCTCAGAATTCACTCACTAATCAGAAATATCACAATATAATAAGTTCAAAACGTTGAGTTGATGTCTGAAATGTATCAAATCACACAAACACAAAAAAACGTTGAAGATTTTAATACAATTCATTTTAAACATTAAACAATCTTTCCAAAAAGTCGTAATTTCTCACAATCCCGAAATCCGTAATAATATGTTGAGCGAGTTGCCAATTTGGGACTGAAGTCATTTTCATAAATGATGATCATCCCGTGACAGAGCGTCCGCGGGCGGGACCTCAGCCCGGCGCGTCGGCCGAAGACGCCGTTCCGGGCGTAGAAGGTGTTCTTCACCACCGAGGACTTGGCGCGGGACGGAGTCCTGTAGTCCAGAGTGTGGTCACCTGGGGAGAAAACAGCTGACCGAGGGTGCAGGAACAGATATATGTTTTTAATCTGCACTTTAATGCGGAATTTAATGTTAATTTAACAAACAAACGCAGATAAAAACAGTTTTCTAGCATTTAGCTTCTTCCTCACAGAGCTGCTAGCGAGGCTGTAGACTCCTTTAGCTCTTTAATGAAAGTTAATAGCTGCAATTAAATCTAGAGGATTTCCATAAGCTATCGTGTATTTTTGAGCTGCTATTTTCTTCGAATCGCTTTATCCAGCAGATGATGATATTTGACTTTGCAGGAGTTTTCTAAATGCGGAATGAGACAACATGTCTGAGGCGATCTCCTTAACACTGAAAGGCCTCTTTGGTCACCAAGGTTCAGTTTGTTAATGTCTGACAACTTTATGGAGAATTAGAGAGTTTAGAGAATTAGAAACCGTACATCGCTCCACTGCTCTTATTCTCACTACCGAAACCAACGTTAAAAAAAAACAGGCTCCCGGTTCAGAGATACCGAGGCGACCCGTCACCCCCGCGATGCACTGCCGCAGGTTTTTGGGGGGCCTGAACTCACCGAGCCTCCAGCCGTACTCCCAGGACGAGAGCTTCTCCTCCGGCCTCACGTGGAGGCTCCGCCCCTTCCCCTGCAGAGAACATACGGTTCACCTCCAGGTCAGGAGCAACATCAACCCAACAAATGTACAGTTTTAACACGTTTAACTTGAAACACTGAAAAGGTTGCGTGGAGACGCTGCGTGTTGCTCTGATGAGCCTCATCGCCGCTTTCAGCGCCGTACGTGGTGCGAGGAGCCCTGATGGAGAGCGCTTCTGGTCCGAGGAGACGCCGGCCTCATCAGAGGGGCCACGCTGACAGGGAGCCCGGGCAGACGAGGAGGAGGAGGAGGAGGGTCGCTCTGCTTCTCGGTTGTCCCGGCGACGGGAGGCAGGACTGCTCTGGTGGGCGGAGCATAAAACACGCGCTTCATCAGCGGTTCCCGCGGTACATTTGTGTAATGTTACAAAAGTCGGCTCCATCCAGAGGAGGCCGGCAGCTGTTCTGTTGATCACGGAGCTTTTACGTGGAGGCGGGTTTGGGGTTCGGGACGTGAGGCCGCCGGGTCGGCTCTGAGCCGCCGCAGGACGGGTAGAGGTCGGCATAGCGGCTCTTCCAGGCCAAACGGGTCAACGTCTCCTTCTGGATCCGCTCTCGGTAGCAGTTCTGGTGCTGAGTCGTCAGCATCACCTGAAGGACAAAGAGCCTCGAAAAGAATCAGAAGCATCTTGAGTCAGTTTGGGAGTTTTAGACAAGAATATTTTATGTTTCCACTGTAAAAGCAAAAAGAGGAAAAATAAGTAAAATATCTTCATTTACCTTTTGCTGGTCCTGAAGCAGAGCTGTGCGGGTCGAGGAAATGAGATGTGGATCCGATAACACTGTACCCCAAGGACACACACACACACACACACACACACACACACACACACACACACGCTAACCTCAGAACTAGTCCTAAAGGTTTTGACTGTGGAGGAACAGCGCCCCCCTGTGGCCACGTGTGGTAATCATGTGACATTTTGAGCCTTTTAATACCAAAGCGAATTCCCCACAATTCATTGCAACGCGATTAATGCGGTTAATCGCCATGGGGACGCGAGGAGGCAAACAAAGAGGACGGCACGTGCGTGTTCAAGTCCCTCATATTAAATGGAACAAACACACACAAAATCTAATGATATCCACTAATTTATTCATCAAATATTAATTTTAGTCATTGAAGCGGTTTTGACAGTTATTCTGTCCTCTGGCACGCAAATAATGCAAGATGGGCTTAAAAACCAGACGTCATCGAGAAGATCCGCCTGTTGTTCTGATGATTATTTGCATTAAACGTTTCCGTGGACTCACTTGATTTAATGTGCGAGTCTAGTGCTCAGCTTTAGCCATTTATCAGTCTGTGTGTATAATATACATCTATATATATATATACACACACACACACATATGTATCCAAACTAAAATTTATTCAAGCTTATACTGTGTTTAGATTAATTCTACAGCTTGAGCTCACTCCTCTAAGCCACCAGACTCCATCAAGGAAACCCGACTGGAACCTCAGAGTCCTTTTACAAAAACACATTTAGGCGAAGTCGCCGGCCTCAGAGGTCGCGTGGTGGTTTTTTTTTGTCGGAGTCTGGCGGCTTCAGAAGGGATGATAAAGGCTTCGGTTTGACCACAAGGAGAAAAGATGCTACCAGACTAGTGGGGATAATAAACAGAACAGGGTTCATTCGGAACTGATAAAACCTTTATTTCACTTTAAATTGTCTTTTACATTTTTGTCCTGTTCATAACATGAAAGGTGAAACTAGTCGAGTTTTTTAAAAGATACACACAAATCTAGTATTACTTCAATAACCAGGTGGGGGTGGGGAGGGGGGCGTCAAAGGGGTTCTTTTTCTTTAGTCATTTTTAATTTTGTTAAGCTAAAATCTAAATTTCCACAACCACGTGCACGCTAAGCAATAAAACCGTCACAGAAGCAAACTTTTTTTGGGGTTATTTTTTTTTCTTTTTATTTTAAGCATAATACTGGTCAGTAAAAACAAAATTATTTGAGATACCAGATATACAGACAGGCTCGGTGCCACATTCACTACTGCATGGGATATATTTGATTTAATTTCCTTATAAAGCGTAGAATAACTGCCTTTTTTTTGTTCAGCTAACGAGAAAAAGAGCGGCAGGGGGGGATTTTTATTTTATTTTTTAACCTTTTGAACTTGAGTGCAGGAAAACATTTGTCCCCAGCAAAAGAAACAAAACATTGACACATGACTTCTCTACACCTACAGTGGAATGTGGAGACGGTGGGGACGAGCTTATTGTGACACTGAGGGAAAAGGGAAGAGGCGCTTTATTCCTCTGGGACCAAAGCGTGGTCTACTTTTATTTTGACGCAAATTTTTGTTGAGTATTTAAAAACGTACTTTTCTTTAGATTTGATCCCAAAAATAAGACCTAGAATTTTCTGGGGTCTAACTCGAGCAACGGATGATTGGTTGACTAGTTGCCGGGTAGATTCCTTCCACGCACGTACCTGCTGTGGACTCCAACTGATTCCTCGTTTACTCAGGTAACCCGTTGGATTTGGTTCAACGTTTCCTGTGGTTGTTTAAAGACGTAAATATTTGAAAGGAGTTAAAACCTTAAATGTGTAAAATACACAATAGATGATTTGTTCTGCCTCTTAAGTAGAAATTGAGGCTCCAACTTCATTTTAGTTTGAAGGGCAGTTGGCTGAACTCAGTCAGACAAACTAGTGAAGGTGCTTAGGAAACGAGGAAGCAGGAAGTGTCCGTCCACAAGGAGTCTAAACTTTAGGTGTGAGGAGGCAGGAACCAAATAAAATAGTTGCCGAACTGACTGAAACGACTGAGGTTATTTTTGCGATCACATGACTAACGACATCATCTTTCCCCAAAAGACAGATTTACAGTTTAGCTCAATTTTACAGTTCTCAAAAAAAACAAAAAAACAAAACAGAACAGTTGATTTGTTAGACACAACGAAGGGGGGTACACTTGGGGACAGCAGGACAGAAGTTGCCTGGGGGAGGACGCCGGACGGCCCGTTCTACAAACATTAAGATGGAATGTGCTTTTTCAAACGGTTTTATTGGGTTTCCAGATTGCGCAGCGATGTTTGCCAGCAGGTTAAAACGCTTTGTTGTAGAATTGTCAGTGTCACAATAAAGCCTTGTGGGACCCTTCTGTATAAACCTCAGCTCTAAACACCCCCATCCGGACGCAGCCGTTACACCATCACAGCGAGGAGCAAGGTGGAGGAAGAACTAAGCAGCACAGGGTTTGTTGAAAATAAACGGACAGTTTAATAACCTTTTGTTGTTGTTTGTTTAAAGTGGAATAAAACCAGCCATTTGCCAGTACACTAAGAAACAGCCAAAAGAGGGGAGGGACAACCAAGCGTTAACTCACTAGAGCAAAGAGGGGGGGGGCGCGACTATAAGAGCGTTAACTCAATAGAGCGAGGGGGGACAAGATGGAGAGAGGAAGAAGTGGAGATTTAAAAAGAAACGGGAATTGTGGGCTTTAAAAAAGACATTTATTCAATTTGTTAATTTGGGATAAAACCCCTCCCTGCGTGTTAGAAGACGAGGCTGAGGTTCCGTTTAGCCTTGGAGTGCCGTGATAGAGGGGGAGGAAAAAGGAGGAGGAGAAGATTAGGGTGATGGAGAAGCTTCCATTTTCTCACTCCTCCGTTTATTTTTTGTATTTATATCGATTGAACCATCTGTCTGAAGGTCGGGTGCTATTCATGCTGTTGGTTATACAGAAGGGAAGTTGGGGAGGACAGGCTTGAAAAAGTAGGACGAAAAAGAGGGGTGGGAGTGGGGGGGATGAACAGGGCTTTTTTTATGTGTACGAAGAGAAGGAAGAAAGGGGAGAGGAGGAGAGTGGGGTCATGGGTCAACAGTGAAGTGTGCGCTCTAGTTGTCTCCGTCTCCGGCCTCGCCCTCGTCGCCCTGGTTTTCTGATGTCCACAGCTGGAGAAAGACAGACAGATGTGGGTTATTTTAGATTAGGAAATTAAAATATATATATATTTTTTAGGTATGATTAGTTGATATTAACAATAACAAGTACATCTCAATGCCAATCGACCCACTGAGGTGGAGGAAACCCCCCCGGGACAGTACTCACAGTGAGGTTGTCCCTTAATAGCTGCATGATCAGCGTGCTGTCTTTGTACGAGTCCTCGTTCAAGGTGTCGAGCTCGGCGATCGCCTCGTCGAAAGCCTGGTGGGGGGGAGACGACACAGGTCAGACCATACAGAAGGGGCGGGGCTTACCGTGATTGACTACGTCATACAGATAGCTGCAGCATTTAAGTGAATAGACCGATATCACATCAAAGGAAAAATATCATTGTGGGGTTTTAATATCTTCAGGGTAGTCGCATCATTTCAAAAGTAACGGATTCACTCTTCGCTGCCAACGAAAACCAACCTGCTTGGCCAGAGTGCAGGCCTGCTCGGGCGAGTTGAGGATTTCGTAGAAGAAGACGGAGAAGTTGAGGGCGAGGCCCAGCCGGATGGGGTGCGTCGGCTGCATGTCCTTCTTGCTGATGTCGAAGGCATTCTGGTAGGCCTGCTGAGAGTTCTCCACCGTGTCTTTACCAAACACACACACGGACAGGTATTACATGAAGGTAGCAACGCCAGCCGCCGCGTGAGGCTAATCGCCAGCCGCCGCGTGAGGCTGATCGCCAGCCGCCGCGTGAGGCTAATCGCCAGCCGCCGCGTGAGGCTAATCGCCAGCCGCCGCGTGAGGCTGATCGTTAGCAGCTATCATGATTTTTAATATGAGAATCAGCGTAATAAACTGTAGTAAAAGCTGCGCAGTAGACGGGATGCTTCTTCTCAGACGTTAGTACAGTTCTACTACGCCATCGGCGCAATATTTAGGTACGTTTCTGTTCATTAAGAAGGAAAATTAACCCCCGAGCAATGGACATCTGTTTGATTACCCAGGTGCCCCGGCCCGAGTCAACGTAACGTGCTCACCCTTCTTTGCGTCCCCGGAGGCCACTTCCGACAGGTATCTGAAGTAGTCTCCTTTCATTTTGAGGTAGAACACCTTGCTCTCCGCCTGAGTTGCGTTGGCAATGAGGAATTTGTCGAGCAGATTCTGAAACACGAGACAACAGGAAGTGTTTAGACAAATCTGCATACGGCGAAAGGAGAAAACAGAAGTTATGGATCCAAATGTCAAGCGCTGGTGAGGTTAACAGACACGGATCCCAGCAACCAAGACCACAGAAAACCCGCACAGGCAGCGCGACGACTCAAATAATTCTCCGTCCTGCTGCTTTAAGGGCGGCGCGTCCTCCCTCCGTCACCTCACTGCAGAGGTCTGACCTTGGAGATAATATTAGACGTCTGCTCAGGCGCAGGGAAGATGAACTACATTTGGATTCTGGTTTGACCTTGAGGAATTCCTACGGTGACCTCTGGCGGGACCTTGCTGTGCGCGAGGTCTTTCTTCAGTCATGTGCAAGTGGATCGGAACTGGTGACTGACGGAGGATTAAAAAAAAAAAAACTAAAGTACAGTACTTTAGTTTTTAAAGTTCTAGTCTAGTCCGTAGTTCAGTACGTCAGGAACGCTCCACCACTGATGGATGTGAAGTCACTCATCTCAAAAGAAACCGCAGACACAATGCAGAGTCATCGTCACATCAGCTGCGCCTCGATGCATCAGACTATGGATCCGGTTTCATCCTCTCAGCACTTTCTCAATGTCACAAAGTAGATGCTAAGCCTCCTTTTCTGGGCAGCAAATACCGATAACGTCTACGAGCACTTAAGAGCCGCTCTGCTCCGTGTTGCTTTCCTCCTTCATCCCCTCAAGATCCACAATAACAATGTCAATGTCTTGTTCTGATATCATTCAATGTTTGATTTAAATGCTTTCATATTTATTCATCATTATGCAGTGACTGCCCCCCGTACCAGCACATCCTTGCAGATGTCTTGGAGTTCAGTCTCGATCTTCATGCGGTACTCGCGGGCCATCTGCTGTTTCTTCTCGTTGCCCTCAGTCTTCTGCTCGATGCTGGAGATGACGCGCCAGGATGAGCGGCGGGCCCCCACCTGCCAGCATGAAAAAAAAAACCTCCAATTAAAAAGGACGGAATCTCTAAACGCACACAGAACTGCAGACACACGGCTGGAATACAGATTCAGTGGAAATGATTTCCCCGCATACAAGGACAGTGTCACCGCTTCGTTAAAGGCCCCTCTGACGGCACGCTGTCATTTCACTGCAGGACCAATAGATGATGTCGCTCAGATCGAAACCAAATAAGCCCCAAAGCATCTGGATGATTCCACATCCAAACACTGAAGTCCTGAGAACAACTGCTGAGGTAAACGGCGCAGCAGCGCTGAAACAAACCTCAGGCTGCTCTTACATAATTTCTCCTTTTATAAATAGACATCTTCATCCTACAGCGGTGCAGCTGGACTGCGCATATTACAGAAAGAAAGCTAAAGATCCACTTTGTAAGAGTGTGAATGCTATAAATAAACACCGATGTGTGGCTGTAATAAATAGGCAACACGAGTATTTCTTATTATGAATAACGGTGAGAGGGAGGAGCTCATGAAGTCTAGAGATTGATATAAAAAAATGAATGGGATCTTGTTAAGTGGCTAACATGAGCACGTAGGACTGGAGGGTCACTGATCAACACATAAAACTACTGAGAAAATGTGTAAATATACATTCATACGTTTATGAAAATAACCACTTAGAATATAATAAAACGGTCGTTAATCTGTTGATTTCATACATTCGCCCCCCCGGCTGCGTGCGGACGCAGCGCTTCTCCCCAAACGTCTGTTGCCTGGAGACGATCCGCTTCCTTCTGTCACGTTGCATTTTGAAGGATTCGTTTCATCGGCCTCTTAAAGCGTATTACCGTATTTTATTTTTTCATTCGTGCTTGGATTACATTTTTGGTTGAATAATATCTTTAATTATGTTTGATGAAAGTGTAGCAAGCAGGTCTGAAGCATCATACTTTCCCCTCTTGTTCATCTACATCAACTCTGCTGCCGTAATGATGGAAATGTCGCTGCGGTGCGACTGGAAAACATCGTTTTAGCTCTTTTAACTTAATTTATCTGAATTGAACCAAATCCACAGCGGACTGGTTTCAGCGGCTTTGGGGAAAAAAACAAACAAACAAACAAAAACAGGGCAGGAGGTGAGAGCCAGGCCGTGCTGCGTACCACGTTCTTGTAGGCGACGGAGAGCAGGTTGCGCTCCTCGTTGCTGAGCTCCAGGCCCTGCTCCGTCACCGCCTTCATGGCAGCCGCCATGTCGTCGTAGCGCTCGGCCTGCTCAGCCAGCTTGGCTTTCTGCACCAGGTCGTTCTTATCCATTTTTTAGGCTGTGAGGGGGAAAGAGGGCAGAGTTAGTGTCTCCGTTTACCAGCTGGAACGAGCAAGAAAAATCAAAGTGGCGATTAGAACGATACGAAGACGAGTGTGAGGGATGCGGCCCGGCGAGCACACGTCTCACGGGGATTGGAGAGAAAACACGCCACTAGTGCAAAATAACCGAGCGCACGCCTCCATATTCAGTATATCATATATTCCATATCTTAAAACAGCAGTTGGGGAAAAGCCAATTACTCAGCAGTCACTGGTCATAATATCAGAAACCATCCAGAAGCATGAAAGCAAATCAGATGCTGATCTAGTTATTGGAGCTACAGAGAAGCGCATTTCACACATTAACCAGTTAGTTAACCGTTAATTTAACCAAAGCCGACATTTTACAAGCGAAGACCTCAGGGCGCCTCGTAAAATGTCAAAAGGCCTTTCTGTCCCGGACCCCCAGTTGTTGCGTCCCTGAAGGGTTGCCTGTAGCGGGATGAATCCGGGGGTCTAAGTAGGCCACAGCCTCCATCTCCCACCAACTCCAACGAGTCCACTGACAATGCGTTCGAGCTCCGTTTTTGTTGGGAATCTGTATTGCGGGAAAGAACGTCTTCAGGGGCCGTTCATGTTAAATTGACACGGATAGTGAAATAAATAAATGAGTTATTGATAGCAAATCAAATTATTGGGAGTGAATTCCAAAAAGACTTAAATAGCCCAGGTTGGATTTCTGTTGTAGTATAAATGATTGCTGAGAACTGCAAAAAGAGAAAAGTCATCATTTGGGTCCCCACAGAAGCAGCTTTGGCCCAACCGGATCTTTTACGGTCTTACAAAAAAAAGTGAACGGCAAGTTAAGTCCTGCCATAAATTCTCAACTCCAAGTCTCGGAAATCTTTTATTGCATTTGTGCCCTGGACTTCACCCCCCGGGGGTGATATGCCAACACGCTTCATCACGACCTGCCAAAAGATACCTTTTCAGTTCACTTGCTACCTGTTCTGGCGTTTGCTGCCTTCAATTCAAAAGATGCTTTATATAAACGTTATACAAACATGTGCATCGCTTGCTGTGCTGCTGACTTATGAAGCACAGGACAGTGTCTTATCAAAGCTCTGTTGGTGGCTCTACTTTTCCAGTCTGGTCTTTTGAGGCTTTTTTATGATCTTCTGCATTTCAAACTATTTTGGGGGAATTTTGTTTGTTATGCACAACAACTGCACACCATGAAGTCCCCTTAACCGCCACTAGGTGGCACCGGGTCAGCCATGTTCTCCTGACATCCAAAAGAGCTTTGATTCGATATTTTATTCAAGTCAGCAGATAAGTGTGCATCTTTTTGTCTTAATTTTGTTAAAGTAATCCTCAGTCAATAATTGTCCAGCTGTTGCTTGTGAACAACTGATTATCATTAAATTGATCAGCCGAAAAGGAAATGACCCTAAATGTCACAGAAACATGAGGGTTTGACATACTGTTGTACCCTTTAATATCTCTGGTCAACACATCGACATTTATGACAGCGGGACCGGAGACATTCCACTCAACTGAAGAGGAAAACAAAGAATATCTCGTCATTAACGGTTTGATCCGGCTTCCTGTGGCTCTTTAGGCTCTGAAGGCCCATTATTGGTCACTCAGCGCACCGATGGCACGGCTCCAGTGAAGAATCGCAAAATCAATTATCTGACTAGTTTTCAGTTACATTCTTTCACCTAAAAACTAGACATGCTTAAGCATTAGCGTATTGGGTCACAATACATTTAAATACCCATTTATTCCAATATTAGAACACTGATTAGAAAGAAACCTGAATTTTCACCAGTGTTCGTTTTGCATTCTGTTTCAAGTCTTGATCTGAAAGTGGAAAAGGGATTTTAGCAGGAAATTTGATTACATCATTAAGAAAATAAAACCACACCCACATGATTATAAGATAAAGCAACCGCCAACACATTTTGATTATAAATTGAACTACCCAAACCAATTATAAAAATGATGGCATTTACTCATGTAAAATAAACCCTTTAAAAGAGAGAAATAACCGTAATGTCATTTTTAACCAGCGGTCAAACAATTGGAAGAAAATGCACCACCCTTTTACCTTTGATTTGCTTATTTACATGACAAATGATAAACCAACAAGTCCTACTGGTGACAGCGTTAGTCACCCGAGAGGTGAAAGGTCATCTTGTCAGCAGGAACTTTGGTTTGGAAATGACTTTAGGAACGTGAGAGGAGAAGGTGTGTCGGTGCTTTTGCCAACATATTTACTTGACAAAAGGTTACTACATACTTTAAACCGTATAAGACAACCCAACACACGGAGATTTATAATAAATGATTATGAAAGGGTGGCTGAGGTTGGATTTCCTTTAATTAAATAACGCTCAGCTCGTGTTTGTCTAAAGGACCTCTTCGTGTTTTAAGTGTTGGGATTAATTCCTATTAAAGTTCTGATTTGTTCCATTGACCCGCTGTTACCGCGTTCAATGATGTAACGTTCATCGCCGGGGTGTTTCCTTCAAAAAGACCACTGGCGGCGGCGGCTACACGAGCACGGAGGGGAGGGTGTGAGCACGGGGGAAAGGACGCGAGTGCCCGGGCGGCATGTGGCGTTCACACGGTGCCGTCATTACCACAAACCGGGCTGTGCCCTCCGAAGCTAATCTGCCTCACTTTAGCATCCTCGAGTTAGCATTTGAGCTAACCGACGCTCATTGCGGTTAACAAGCAGCACAAAATAAATCTTAATTAAACGCCGCAGTGAAACCGCACGACGGTTAAAAAAACACCCCCAATCTCACCCACCCCCCCAATACTACAATCATCTGGCACGTTTCCCACATTAGCACCGCCGTCCATCCTGCCGTCAGCTAGCCGACTACTAGAGGTTAACAAGCGTATGCGCACCGAGGGGGAAAAAATGGGGTACACCATCTTCAACAGAGCCGAGATAAAACGACCCCCCCACACCCTCAAAAAAAAAAAAAAAAAGCCAGCGAACGTCTTGTCAAAGCAGGATTAGAAACAGCCCGCTAGGCCGAGTGTGTTCGGGTAGTATCGGTTAGTCGGCCGGCCATCAACTACGCCCTCCTTGTCGCATTCCCCTGCGGAATTTTAAGATGGAGAGATAGATTAGCGCTAGCTACCGTGCTAACAGGACGTCATAGCACGGCTGTTGGGCTTTAGCTAACCGTTAGCTTAGCCGCTAGCGGGAGCTGACCCAGTTCAATCCGCACGGCCGCACGTCATGTGCCGGGCGTCGAGTTAAACTATCTGGAGGGTTAAATACGACGTCGGCTCAGTTTATCCGCGGTCATCCGCCGGTTGTGCGACGTAGAAATTTATTTTGATTTAAATCGCATTTTCTGAGAGGAAACCCCCGGGAAATGGGGAGGGTGCGTTAGCCTCCGTGTCGTTTCACTACGCCATAACGGAGCTAAGCTACAGACATCGTAATTAATTACAGTTAAAGGGAATAACGAGGCCAAGTTATGCCGCTAATCCGGGTGTTAACAGCCGCTTGGTACTGGCCTCACGCTTTCCACCGTGCCACATACTGGCTCTACGTTAGCATTGGATGCTCGAAAAAAAAAAAGACCGCTTTCACGACGGCTGCGGCTAAGCTGTCAAAATGGCCAAACTTGGGTGCCGCTTGCTTCTCCCTCCCTACACGGTGGCGGCGCACCACGCGTGGTATCGACCGGAGCACAGGCCTTCCAAAAAAAAAGGAAAAAAACCAACGATCCAACGCACGTTATACAACACAATGGTACGAGCGACCTCTAGTCAGGTATTTTGTTACGGGTTATTTTTCGCGACTTGGTCTTGGCCTAAATCCTCGCACCCAGCCCCAAACCACAATAGGCACCTTCCGCCGCAGAGGCAGCGAATCGGGCCGTCGCTGGGGCGGCACTTACCGCCCAAAGTGTGCCCTCACCCCGTGTACAAGACAATCATCGAGCGTTATGGCGGTGAACTCACATTTTGAGCGTACAAGGAATCCCGATTTTAGTCTCTGAACGATGGGAGTTTATCAAGCCGTCCTCCGCTCGCTGCTCAGGGTATTCAGGGCAGTACCACTTCCGCCTGCTCTGACACTTCCGCTTCCTCTAAACCCCACCCCTCCCCCCGCCAGTATCCATGGCGACCGCGCCAGGGGGTTTCCTGAGCATCTTGCGAGGGGCTTTGACGTCAGAGAGGACCATGGCAACCGCTACGAGATGACGTGCGCCGGTCTCCGTGGCAACTGTCTCCACGAGGCGGCTGCCGTCGTTTCTGAGTTCCCCATCGAGTCAGCTGACGCAGCGCGGTGTGGCTTCGGCTACACTGATTTTCTGTTTATTCCATTTCTCATTATTACTTCCTGGTCTACAACCACCACCACATAAAACAACAAGTCAACAAGACGCAGCCGCTTTCATTTAAAATGTGTTTTCCACATGCTTTGCTCTGATTTAAATGGGAATTTTAATAATAAATAAACAGTGAATTTGTGAAACAGTGGATTTTTTTCATATAATTTTAGTACAGGCATTGAATAAACTACAAGAGCATTTCAGTTTTACTGTTGAACAGCAGGTTTGTATTCTACAATCCCAAATTCTGACCCGTCCATCTGAATGTTGCAGAAGTATTGACCAATCAGACCATTCTTCTATTGGTGCAGCCTCGGTTTCCTCTTTCAAACGTTGTATGTTCCAGGATGCTTTTTCGCACCTGTTTTAAAGTTCTTCTCTCAAAGTGACCCTTCTTCTCCGACCTCAGCCACCAACGAGGCAATTCAACCAAGAACAGCCGCCATTCACTTGATATTTTCTCTTTGTCTTTCACTTTTGGTGAAAATAACACGTCTAATGCGTGGAAATTCTGCAATGTTTAAACTGGCCTGTTTGGCACCAACAATGTCACTAAAGTCCCTCAGATCACTTTTGACCCATTCTGATGCTTGTTGTGAACTTCAGCAGCTCAAAGTTAATTTATTGCCATTATGCAACACAGGGCTGCACAACAAACACTCATCTTCCCTCAATAATTTGGTCAGTAGTGTAATGAGTCAACACAGAAAACTAAAAAGATATTATTAGCATGTTGTAGGTAAAATGTCATAAATGGCCCCAAAGCAACTGAGTGAGCGAACAAGACTCAGTGAATGTGAAGAGTTACACAAGACCAGACAGATAGTTCATCAAATTATCAGTCACTCGATCAACGAATCAAACCAGAGCGTGACGTCAGAGGTGACTGATGGAGAGCAGAATGTGTAACTCATTGATTGCTGAAAAACTAGCAGTGCTCAGTGTGTGTGTGTGTGTGTGTGTGTGTGAGGGAGTATGGATTTGTGAATACAGTACGAGCCAGTGACAGTCTGCTCTCTCATCTCTACATTTATGTTTGTATGTGCATGCAGTGATAACCGAACCGTGTTAGAAATATCTACGACATGCAAAAAAAGAGGCATTAAAACCACAAAGAGATGCAATGAGACCACAGAACATGCAATGAGACTACATTACATGTAATAAGGCTAAACAGACCTGCAAAGAGAATACAAATGGATGCAATTAGACTACAAAACATGTAATGAGAAGATTAAAAGATGCAATGGCACCTCCTAGAGTTGCAATGAGACTATGAAGAAACACAATGAAGCTATTAGAACATTCAATAAGACTACAAATAGCAAAAAGACCATAAGGAAACACAAAAAAACTCAAGTGACTTAAAAAAGAAGCAAGGGAACTATGAACACCTAAAATGAAATGAATGAGACCAGAAACTGTCTCAAAGTGACAACAAAGAGATTCAAGACAACTACTAAAAGGAGAACCAAAATGACAACTACAATTACACAACTACAGACACAACATGAGTAAAAGGATTACAAAGATAGGAATTCCTTAAAAGTAGTAGTTTGAACACCAACAGCGAGGAGCAGTCGATTTTCAATAATATCACTTTTTATTAACTGAATATGTCAATTTAGAAGGTGGCGAGTAGTAAAATATAGAACCTATAAAAACCTATAAAGTAAAAAGTTAGAATGATGTCAAAATACTCGAACCAATCTCAAGAGAAGTTTCTGCACTTCGGTGTAACGGCCGCCAGGGGGCGGTGACGTCACCCGGTAGCTTCACTCGGCCGCGCGCGGCTCCAGGAATTTATGAACATTCGTTTCTTGAATTCTTCTGTATATTCTGCATATTCATATCCTTGATTTGTTCTAGTTATTTCCCTTAATGCCCCTTTTAGGCAAAAACAAAACTGATTGGTTGTACGTGTGTCTGTAACTAGAATCTCATTCGATCCTACAGACAATTAAACATTAAAAGATATAAAAGGAAGATGAACCAAAAGGAAAAAAAACTCTTATGAATAAATGGAATAAACAAATATAAAAAACACGTCAACCCCCAAAAGAGGCTTTTAATCATAAACTTTTCTTCTTCTAGTTTATTACCACACCTTAAAAGTGACGTGTGCCTCACATGGTAAACCAACATTTAGATATTTCAAAACTATAAATGTGTTAATAAGATGAGGCAGTTAAAATTCAATGAAATAAGGTATTAAATAATCAAAACCAACAAATAAGACATCTTACTACTCGCCATTGTGTATAAATACTACCAGGAGGATAATTGTCACCTGAAAAAATAACTTAGAAATCGAAAAAAACACCTTTATCATAAGGGAAAGTAGTTATAATTCTCCCCCAGCTGAACCAGTTCACTGTGACCCAGAACTGGAATAAATTTAGATCGTCTTTGTCTTCCGCGGGACACGTTGAATCTTATAAATGCTCCACATCCATTTTGGGTAATGAAATGTTTCAATCAATACTCTAAAATAAGTTCTTTCTTTTCAAGTGCGTCATTTTAATTGAACGTTTTGAGAGACTTGCAGCGTTGAATCCTGTCTGGGGGAAAGTTCCTCCCTCTCACCTCATAGAATTGAGCTAATTTGACACGTCTTAATCGTGATTGGCCGGTACGACTTCACCTAGATTTGACTTTTGTTTCCTGCCCCCGGTTGTTGTTCCTCCAGAGGCGCCGGGTTCAGTTCTGATCGAATCAAAAGACCCGACATGACGTAAATACTTCAATCATCTCGGACAAAACTTCTTTAGTGCAGCAGAGTTTCAGTGAGTTTCAGGGATGACGTTGTTGTTTCCAGGGCAACTCGGCGGGATTTAGGGGCGGAGCCTCATCCCAGTCAAACAACTACTAAGGACGCAGTTCATCATGGCGTCTATCCACGGTGTGCGTTTCTATCCACAGTGTGCGTTTCTATCCACAGTGTGCGTTTCTATCCACAGTGTGCGTTTCTATCCACGGTGTGCGTTTCTATCCAGTGTGCGTTTCTATCCAGTGTGCGTTTCTATCCACAGTGTGCGTTTCTATCCAGTGTGCGTTTCTATCCACGGTGTGCGTTTCTATCCAGTGTGCGTTTCTATCCACGGTGTGCGTTTCTATCCAGTGTGCGTTTCTATCCAGTGTGCGTTTGTATCCACGGTGTGCGTTTCTATCCACAGTGTGCGTTTCTATCCAGTGTGCGTTTCTATCCAGTGTGCGTTTCTATCCAGTGTGCGTTTCTATCCACAGTGTGCGTTTCTATCCAGTGTGCGTTTCTATCCACGGTGTGCGTTTCTATCCACGGTGTGCGTTTCTATCCAGTGTGCGTTTCTATCCAGTGTGCGTTTCTATCCACAGTGTGCGTTTCTATCCACAGTGTGCGTTTCTATCCAGTGTGCGTTTCTATCCACGGTGTGCGTTTCTATCCACAGTGTGCGTTTCTATCCACAGTGTGCGTTTCTATCCACAGTGTGCGTTTCTATCCAGTGTGCGTTTCTATCCAGTGTGCGTTTCTATCCACAGTGTGCGTTTCTATCCACAGTGTGCGTTTCTATCCAGTGTGCGTTTCTATCCAGTGTGCGTTTGTATCCAGTGTGCGTTTGTATCCACGGTGTGCGTTTCTATCCAGTGTGCGTTTCTATCCAGTGTGCGTTTCTATCCACGGTGTGCGTTTCTATCCAGTGTGCGTTTCTATCCAGTGTGCGTTTCGCGTTTATCCACGGTGTGCGTTTCTATCCACAGTGTGCGTTTCTATCCAGTGTGCGTTTCTATCCAGTTCTATCCACGGTGTGCGTTTCTATCCAGTGTGCGTTTCTATCCAGTGTGCGTTTCTATCCACAGTGTGCGTTTCTATCCACGGTGTGCGTTTTTTCCAGTGTGCGTTTCTATCCAGTGTGCGTTTTCTATCCAGTGTGCGTTTCTATCCACAGTGTGCGTTTTCTATCCAGTGCGTTTCTATCCAGTGTGCGTTTCTATCCAGTGTGTTTTCTATCCACAGTGTGCGTTTCTATCCCAGTGTGCGTTTCTATACAGTGTGCGTTTCTATCCACGGTGTGCGTTTCTTTCTCCAGTGTGCGTTTCTATCCACAGTGTGCGTTTCTATCCCAGTGTGCGTTTCTATCCAGTGTGCGTTTCTATCCAGTGTGCGTTTCTATCCAGTGTGCGTTTCTATCCAGTGTGCGTTTCTATCCACAGTGTGCGTTTCTATCCACGGTGTGCGTTTCTATCTACAGTGGGCGTTTCTATCCACGGTGTGCGTTTCTATCCAGTGTGTGCGTTTCTATCCAGTGTGCGTTTCTATCCAGTGTGCGTTTCTATCCACAGTGTGCGTTTCTATCCAGTGTGCGTTTCTATCAGTGTGCGTTTCTATCCAGTGCGTTTCTATCCAGTGTGCGTTTCTATCCACGGTGTGCGTTTCTATCCAGTGTGTTTTCTATCCAGTGTGCGTTTCTATCCCAGTGTGCGTTTCTATCCACGTGTGCGTTTCTATCCACAGTGTGCGTTTCTATCCAGTGTGCGTTTTCTATCCAGTGTGCGTTTCTATCCAGTGTGCGTTTCTATCCAGTGTGCGTTTCTATCCACAGTGTGCGTTTCTATCCACGGTGTGCGTTTCTCCAGTGTGCGTTTCTATCCAGTGTGCGTTTCTCACATCGTTTCTATCCAGTGTGCGTTTCTATCTATCCAGTGCGTTTCTATCCACGCGTTTCTATCCACAGTGTGCGTTTCTATCCACGGTTCTATCCAGCGTTTCTATCCAGTGTCGCGTTTCTATCCAGTGTGCGTTTCTATCCACAGTGTCGTTTCTATCCACGGTGTGCGTTTCTATCCCAGTGTGCGTTTCTATCCACGGTGCGTTTCTATCCGTTTCTATCCACGGTGTGCGTTTCTATCCACAGTGTGCGTTTCTATCCACGGTGTGCGTTTCTATCCACAGTGTGCGTTTCTATCCACAGTGTGCGTTTCTATCCACAGTGTGCGTTTCTATTCACGGTGTCGCGTTTTCTATCCAGTGTGCGTTTCTATCCAGTGTGCGTTTCTATCCAGTGTGCGTTTCTATCCCAGTGTGCGTTTCTATCCACGGTGTGCGTTTCTATCCACAGTGTGCGTTTCTATCCACAGTGTGCGTTTCTATCCACGGTGTGCGTTTCTATCCAGTGTGCGTTTCTATCCAGTGTGCGTTTCTATCCACGGTGTGCGTTTCTATCCACGGTGTGCGTTTCTATCCAGTGTGCGTTTCTATCCAGTGTGCGTTTCTATCCACAGTGTGCGTTTCTATCCCAGTGTGCGTTTCTATCCACAGTGCGCTTCTATCGTTTCTATCTATCCAGTGTGCGTTTCTATCCACGGTGTGCGTTTCTATCCAGTGTGCGTTTCTATCCAGTGTGCGTTTCTATCCAGTGTGCGTTTCTATCCACGGTGTGCGTTTCTATCCACAGTGTGCGTTTCTATCCAGTGTGCGTTTCTATCCACGGTGTGCGTTTCTATCCAGTGTGCGTTTCTATCCAGTGTGCGTTTCTATCCACGGTGTGCGTTTCTATCCACAGTGTGCGTTTCTATCCACGGTGTGCGTTTCTATCCAGTGTGCGTTTCTATCCAGTGTGCGTTTCTATCCCAGTGTGCGTTTCTATCCCAGTGTGCGTTTCTATCCACAGTGTGCGTTTCTATCCAGTGTGCGTTTCTATCCTGTTTCTATCCACAGTGTGCGTTTCTATCCAGTGTGCGTTTCTATCCAGTGTGCGTTTCTATCCAGTGTGCGTTTCTATCCACGGTGTGCGTTTGTATCCAGTGTGCGTTTCTATCCAGTGTGCGTTTCTATCCACAGTGTGCGTTTCTATCCAGTGTGCGTTTCTATCCAGTGTGCGTTTCTATCCAGTGTGCGTTTCTATCCAGTGCGCGTTTCTATCCAGTGTGCGTTTCTATCCAGTGTGCGTTTCTATCCACGTGTGCGTTTTATCCAGTGCGCGCGTTTCTATCCAGTGTGCGTTTCTATCCAGTGTGCGTTTCTATCCACGGTGCGTTTCTATCCAGTGTGCGTTTCTATCCAGTGTGCGTTTCTATCCACAGTGTGCGTTTCTTTGTATCCAGTGTGCGTTTCTATCCAGTGTGCGTTTCTATAAACAGTGTGCGTTTCTATCCACAGTGTGCGTTTCTATCCACGGTGCGTTTCTATCCACGGGTGCGTTTCTATCCACGGTGTGCGTTTGTATCCACGGTGCGTTTCTGCAGGTCCATGTGCACGATGAAGCCGTTGTGTAGAACCTAATATTCTGGATCTACTGTGCGAGTACGTGTGAACGATTACACGTATGTGTGATACTCATGAACAAACAGAGGTTCTTTCCTCAGCGGTTCTCAGTCCAGAAAGCAGCAGGATCCTGTTTATTTGGGGACTGTCTGAACACAGGAACAAAAGAGGACACTGAACCAGGGGGGGGGCGCTGTGTCTTTACGTCAGGCAACGTGTTTATTCTTAAAATAACACGTGTGTAATGAGACAAAGTTTTATTAATCACAGTTAGTCAGCACTGTCACATACACACACACACATATATATATATATGTATAAATATCTGATCTCATAGACTTCTACGGTCCAGAGAACTGGAGGTTATGATCTGAAACGAGAAGACAGTCCCAAAAAAATATAAGAAAACATCATTGAGAAGCCTGACGACAGAAGACAAACCAATCCTGAATCTTGTTAAGTGATCTCAGGAAATCTATGGTGGAAACTTGACTAAAGTAAACCACTGAACGGTACAATCAGGGACAATTAGAGTCATTGAGCTAAAGAGACACAAACCCGGGGGGGTGAAGTCACTTTGACAGACGGTGATTTCTAACGACTAATAAACCGTTATTAGTCTGAGTGAAGAGGAGAACAAAAGCAATAAAGGCTCCGCTTGGTGACTCACCGCGTCGCCGTGGAGACGGTCGGGCCCCGTCTCCTCCATCCCAGGACGCTGCCTGCGGCCTTCTGGGAAATCGGCGAGGACGAGCACATGGCCGCGCTCGCAGCTGACTGTCGACTCAGCGGAAAACACGATGAGCTCCTGGAGAGGAGGAGCAGTGTGTGTGTGTGTGTGTGTGTGTGTGTGTGTGTGTGTGTGTGTGTGTGTGTGTGTGCAGCTTGGCCTGCTATCAACAACCAGTAACAACAGAGAATCTAAAGCACAACTCGAAAAATGTACAAATTCTTTGCATCAAAAACCAGCTCGCAGACTTTTATTTAGCATAAAAAAACACAAACATCGGATGAATTTGTAGAAACGAACCCTTTAAAGATGAAAGCAGCTGCTCGTGAGCCTCTCTGGCTCCTCGTGCAACGTCAGTGGTTTCTGGGTTTCTTGGGTTTCCGTTTCGCTCCCTGATAAAAACTCAAGTTACATTTATTAATCATACTGGGGGTATTTTAGAACACGAAGGACCCGCATATAAAATATCATCCGCGTCAGAAAATGGTAGAACGTGGACCAAGGGAGGACCGGGACAAAGGGACAGAGCGGGACAGAGCGGGACAGATCGGGACAGATCAGGACAGAGCGGGACAGAGAGGGAAGAGTCTGAGCTCCAGTTTCTATAAGCTGTCCGTCTGAGGCCGCGCTCCACTTTCTCTCTAAATTTAGGCTGAAATGTCCTCAAAGAAATCAGCCGCTGCAGAAGAGTTACGAGCTCGAGGTTTGCCGTCCTGGGACACACACTCGCACACACACGCACACCCGCGTTAGCGCGTCTCTACTTCTGAGGACCGTCACTGACGCGATGCATAAAACGTGTCTGACTCACGATTCATACTTTCCGTCTCCGAGGGTCCACGAGGCTCCTCGTGACGTCCACGTCGCCTCCCCCTCGGCGTGGACGTCCGCCTCCAGCAGACAATCTATTTCCATCAACGCCATTTTCTTTTCACTCGTTTCCGTTAGCAGCGCAGCTAACTAGCCAGCCGCTACGTGAGAACGATTTCACTTAAAGAAACCTGTCACACTGACATTCCCAGATCGGTGACATCGTTCTTTCGCCTTATTTTCTGTGGTGGGATTATAATTCCTAATTAAAGCATGTCTGCTGTCTGCTGGTCTGTCCAACGAAGACATGAAGGTCCGCTGTCCCCAGATGGGGAGCCCTTACGTGTCCTCTAGCACAAAGACTGAGATGTACCTGTTGGCTTATTGATGTCTAAATGTCTAAATGTCTCCACCATCTTGTCTCGCGTCTGGCTGCAAAAACCACGATGGCGACGGCCAAATGCACATTTTCTTATTTTAAAGAATAAAAACACTTTCACGTCCCACATTTTATTTTAGTTTTTAGTCTTCCAGCCAGAAACCGCTCAGCAAAAGGGGTCGTGAGAGGGAACTCAGACAGCATGTTACACAAACACGAGGAAGGAAAGACACAGGCCTACGGGCCTCTAGCTACAGGGGGTTAGCCTTTAGCTAACCTTTACCACGTAAATGTCGCACCTGCAAATGACGAGCGGCTCTCCAGCTGTTTGCGGCGGGCAGCTGGACCCTCCTGCGCCGTCTCAGCCCTGCGGGATGGTCCCCGTCTGCGGGGGGCTTTCAAAAAGGAACCGCTGACATTCAAGGGCCGTTTCGTTTTGGAGGGGGGGTTGGTTTTCGGCAGCGGGGGTGTACGAGGTGCAGGTACAATGTTCTGCCTGTGAAGAAAGACCATCAATACTTTGCTGTCAGACGGCCTTCGAGGAAGTGGCTCCCACTTTATTTCCTGTTGGGGTGAATGTGAAGTAAAGAAACCTCCGGAATCATTTATTGCCATAAGATGTAATAATAATGAAAGCAATAAGCTCAACGGCATTAAGAAGGATGCTGATCCGCTGAGGTCATATTCTGTGGATTGCAGGGGGACATGTTGTTGTGGACCATAAAGTGGAGTACGCCGCAGGGCGGGGCTTACAGTGAGTGACAGGTCGCTGCCGCTGCTCCCCGTCCCAATTGTGGCGGAAACAAACACGCGCGTGATCCAAGATGGGGGACCAACGCGATAAACTTTGAAAACACGTCCAGTCAGCTCGGCGCGCAGAATCCGCTCGCACGCGTCAATCAGGCCGTCGCCACGACGACAAGGCGCGTCGTCAGCTCTCATCCGTTACCGTGATTTCACATCACAACACAGCGAGAGCTGCCGGGGATCATCAGTCATCTGCTGCCCGACCGGCACACTTCATGCCTCATGCGGACGCAGCCTGCAGCCGTGTGTGTGTGTGTGTGTGTGTGTGTGTGTGTGTGTGTGTGTGTGTGTGTGTGTGTTGAGGGAAACTCACTTAGCTGAATCCAATACAGCAGATTTATGTGGTGTTGGGGACCGTAGATCACTGTAACGCACACACACATCCTCCCTGGGTCTCTCTGCACTTTCTCTCCTCCATTATTTCTCACTCGCCCCTCACCCTCTCCTCACCCTCACCCTCTCCTCACCCTCACCCCTCACCCCCTCACCCTCTCCTCACCCCCTCAGTGTCAGATGAATCCAGGTAACTGATCATAACGGTGAGGTAGAAATCATCAGACGGAAATGAAAGAGAGGAGCGAGAACTTCTCTGACTTCTGAA
>BMAF01002625.1:32500-45282 GCA_014132575.2 Gasterosteus nipponicus
TGTTCAAAGGCTGCGGAGCAGGCGGCGTAGACGTGACCTTTACGGCCCGATCGGGTCGGGAGGTATCAAGGGTGACTTTACCTTTTCATCTGTTGATTAAAGGCGTAAACGTAAAACCGCCTCAACACTCAAAGCTCAAGAATAGGAGTTTAGGATTTGGTCTTTAAAAAGGGAACTCGTGCATGTGTCAAAAAGGTGGAATAGGTTCCATGCACGGTGTTCTCCTCTACTGGAACCCCTCGGGTTCTGAAACGGACCATAAGGCCGAGGAGCGCTTTAGGGCGGGGCTACCTTGTGATTGACTGGTCGCTACCTGAGCAGTATCTCTACGTCACTCCTCTGCAGTCCAGATGTGGTCACTTCCGGGTCGCTTCTTGACCTTACTGCCATCACGAAGACAAAGTTCTCCTCATCATCACAAAGTGGTCGTTCTGTTAACTGTTAAATCCTTTCTCCTGGCTGAAACAAACCTTGCTGCCGATGTGAAACTGCTATGTTTTCCAGCAGCGGCTCGTGACAGTTGGCGTGTGCACTTGTAGGCTTACACAGTGTTGACCTTTTGATATTGGCGTCATATCAGAAAAGGCTGATCTCCCAGGAGGCCACGCCGAGGTCCGCTCTCTGTGTGCAGGAGCTCTTAAGCCGATGTCATACTGGGACATTTTCCTATTAATAAATGTCATTCTGGCTGCTCTCTACCTCCGGTTAATGAATCAGAAGGACGTTTTGACCTACTGTTCTTCTTCTTAGGGTCCATTTGAATTGGAGTAAATATGTGCTTGTCCACTAATAGAAAAGCCTTTTCTGTGTTCTGTTCACCTGTAAACTCCAGAGGAGGCTTTGTTTTACACGGACACGGAAAGTAGAGTCGCTGCTGGACCTTCACTGCGAAACTCAACGTAAAAAACAAAGAACAAAAATGTCACACGGGGATCTCAGGTAACTCTTTTACAGAGATTAGCAGAACCTTTCTGAACTGGTAACAAATAACAAATGTTGGATTTTTTTATTTGACTTATGTTTGTCTCGTTTGTTTGACTTATATGTGAAACATTAGCTTTCCGGATATAATGTCATCATGGCTATAAAAAATGTATTTGTGATGCTTTTTTATTATTAGAATATAAAGTATTTCTAGGGAATTATCACTGATGCTCCTTTGTGTGTGGCTGTTGTGACACAATCTCACAGACGTACATGAAATGACACCACAGCTGTTGGGGAACCTTTGTGACACAGACAGCGGTTTTCTGGGTGAAAGTGAGTCTGTTTGCTGTCACCCTGCAGGCCTGAAAACTGTGTTCATCTTACCCATCATGCACCCTATTACGCATCGTAGTTACAAGGCAGCCGATTACTTTTTGTAATATGTGGGCAAGCCATTACTATGCATAGTGTACAGGGATGAACTCGCTGTGTGACGGCTTAAAGGAACCACACAGAGACCATTGTTTGGCCTGTGACTCTTTCTGCTTTCTGTAAATAGTCCACAATCCAAAGGTTCGACCCCCCCGGTTCACATGCTGTGTAATCCTCTGCAGCTGAGCAGCTAATTAGCTGTTTTACAAGCAAACCGATTATAGGCTTTAATTTGTGAGCTGGAAAGGAAGGAAACTTTCGCCGGGAAGCTAACGTCGGTTTGGGGGTTTTTGTGTAGCGGGCTGATTTTTATTCATTCGTACTGATAAAAATCAAACTGAATTCACTTTTATGGAAACAAATGAGTGACATACAAACTTGGTATTCTACAAATGAATGCCGAGCCTGAAGTCATCAACATGAAAATAGATAAAGATACTTTTTGGCAACTCTTGGGCTCTTGAGTGAAGTGATTTTACAGAGCATTTAGTCATTTAATTAGAAATAAGCAGAGACGGAGAGCTAATTAGAGTTCATGGAGAAGGTTAAGAAGATAACCAAAGCCGCATAATCAACAAACAAAACAACATTATTGAATCAAATATAGAAATCGCTGAATGTTTTTGTGGAAATGATGCGTTTTACAAACACTGATTTGTGGACGTGTGGATTTGAGGTGAAGCCTTCAGCGTTTCTGGATTTGTCTACAATGTTTCCTGAGGGAATAAATCAAGAGAGAAGTAGAGTCATTTTCTCATAGACTTCAACACAATCAGACTGTTGTTGATCAGATTCAGAATATAAATAAATAAAGGGGAAGCAGTAGACGGCGGGACAATTAAACTGGAATAGCAAATGAAAATGCAAAAACAACAAGCGGAGCCGTTTGCGGTGCAGCAGATGGAGAGAAGCGGCAGAGGAGGCGGTGACACGGAAAAGGCGGAGGCGGAGACTCCGTCAGGTGCTCGCTGTAAAAGGTCAGTGCTCGGGCGGCGGGCGAAGGCTTGTCGACACGATGCCAGTGCAAGGAAATAAAAGCAAACGAAGGCCGGCGGGTTAAAGTTTCTCTGACTTACCAGGGGATTTTTTATATGTATATATATATATATATATCGTTATATATATATATATATATATATATATATATATATCGGTTCTTAATCACTTACTTACAGGATTCATTTGCTGAAAGAAAACTCCCTTTGCATCTGCCGAATGAACAAAAGCCAGCTGACGTGGTTTGTGCGTCATAGCTTGTGCTATTGTGGTGTGATGGGTAGAAACACACGGATGAAGGATTCGATCCTTTTTCAGATCAACTGTCAGAACGAGACTGAAACACACTAAAACGAAGGTTCCCGTTGGCAAAACAAAAATGTCTCACATTCCTTCAGATGAGAATACAATGTTCTACAATACATTTTATGAGGACATAAATCGAGTGAGAAATGTCATTTTCCCATAGACTTCTATACAATCAGACTTATCTATACTTTTCTATACAATCATGTTTCTATTTTTGTGGTCGCTCTCTGCTGGTCATTGGAGGGTGATCCAGGGGTACGACACTTTGGCTTTGACTTCACGAACACTAAATTAAAATAAGGCCCGAGCCCTGGGCGTCTGCGTCTTGTGACCCCGACATCACAAGATGCAGACGCCCTGAAGCCTTTTCTAGAAAGACTTCGTTCCCTCTGGCTTTGATTCTTTTGTTTCTGAAAATCAACGTTCACACAGGTATTCAGTACAGAAAACCTATTGAGAAGCACGTTTCTGTTGCGCTGTATTACAATGTCGCGTGTGGAATAACACTAGAACATGCCCGTGCGTGTCAACTTGTCAACGAGAGAGATTTAAAAGCGGTCCCTGAAGCCCCGCCCATGTTCCCTCATCCACATTCCGATTGGCCAGTCTGCTCCCCATCCCTCTGCCCCGCCCCCCGCCCCCCTCTCTCTCTACATGCAGCTCAGCAGTGAATGAATCCAGTCAGACACAAGCAGTGAGACCGAACAGCTCCCTCTCTCCCCCCTCTCTCCCCCTCTCTCTCTCTCTCTCTCTCTCTCTCTCCCCTCTCCTCCTCCCGTCTCAGCAGCGGTCGCTGGAGCATCGGCACGGCGGCGGGAGGACGAGCGCACCTCGCCGGGACACGCAGGAGGAGGGAAGCGGCGCACAGTCAAACTGTGGTGCAGCTCAAAGCAACGCAGGAGCAACAGATTGACCCTTCACATCAGTGGCAATTGTTGCTGCAACTGATTGCTCTTCTCTGGGGAGAACGAGAAGAAGAAGAAGCCGCAGCGGCTCGCGGGGCAACTGGCGGGAAACGTCAGGAGACGCAGAGCTGTGTGAGCGAGCGGGGAGCGACTCGTCCCGGAGCGGGCGTCCCGGCCTCGTCCTGCCGGCCTCCCCGCCCTCCTTTCACCGAGGGGGAAGAGCCGGCGGCGGAAGGCACCACCGGAGGGGAGGGAGAGGGGGGCCGGGGGTCAGACTGACACGCAGAGTTCAGGGCGTCTGGTCGTCCCGGTTCTTGTGAGCGCATCGAGGGACAGGTGAGACGTCCCCATAGGTGCCCCGGAGAGGACGACCGGGGACCGCACGGTAACCGGGGGCGGGGGCAGCAACCAGCATCTTCCCGACGGAAGAATCCCCAGAAGAACCGACATCACCACAGAGCTCATTCATCCAAAACACCAAAACACTTATTTCCTGCGTTGAAACTTCTTCCGCCGAGTAAGTTTTGGCCGGGGGTTCTCGCCTGACTGGACCTGCCGTGGGGGGCAGCTGACAGCCGTCCAAGACGCCGCGAGCCGTACTCCGCGTGAAGAATGCCCAGCCGCGCCTGGCCAGGCCGGCCGACCCGGGCCCGACGCCGGGCCTCTACATGGAGCGCTCGCAGAGCCGCATCAGCCTGTCGGCCTCCTTCGAGGCGCTCGCCATCTACTTCCCGTGCATGAACTCCTTCGACGAGGACGACGGCGGTGAGCGGCGACACGCACGCATGTCACTGTACACGAAGGGACGTGCACGTTTGTCATTGGTGTTATTTGTTAAATTGTGTTGGACCCCATTTGATGCGGTGGGTTACAGACAGTTAAACTAAATAAAATAGTGCGGAAACATTGATCATTTGACAGGAAATTAATTGTATCATATCAATGTCACAGAGAATGCCTTTTATTTATAGAGGGATCTGATTAAAATGGATTAATTAAGGAGCGGTAGGAAATATTAAAAAGAGGACATAAGATGGAACAGCTATTTTTTTTTTTTTTTTAGAAAAACATTTTTATTGCTTAAATTGAATTGAATAGTATTATCTGCCAGAACTAAAATCATTCAGTGCATTTAAGTCCCTTATTACGTAACCGGCTAACGTCAAAGTGGCTAACGTAAGACTAGCTAACGTCACTTGGGCTAATGTCACTGGCTTACGTAGTTGGCTAACGTCACTAGCTAACGTTAAATAAGCGTAATGTAATTTAACTTAAAGATTGTTTAAAATAACTTTAATTGGATTTACTTCTGTTAGTTTATTTATTTTCCGTATTTTATGAAATGAGTGCATTTAATCAAATACACCTGTTTAAAGTAAAATTGATATAAGATGGATGTGTTTTTAGAACGTGTGTTGCAGGCACATGTTTATATTGCGTGTGTTTGTGTTCACACTTTTAAGTAATTATTTTAGCTCTGAACTGGTATTAGAGCTAGATTTACATTACTTTCAGTTTGATGTCACACTAACCCTCTCTTTGAAAAAACTCTTTAAAAGTATCAGATTTTACAGTAGATTCATGTTTTTAATGTTGAAGCTACAGTTCGTAACTCTAATTCATTTTTTTGTTATATTTGCTCAGTTCATAAACTTGCTGCTTTGGTCTCATGAATCCATGATTCATTTAGTAAAGATTTTTAAAATTCTTATCCATTTAAAGTAAAATAGGGTCGCCAATCTCGAGGCTTCATAACAGCGTGGCAAAAACCAATGGGTAACGTCCACCTCCTGTTTACAGTCAATGGATCGCAACATACCAGCTTTCTTCATCTTGTTAATCGCTATTTTTCGTTTGAATCTTTGCTCCGCTGGATTTTGATACGTTGAGTTTTGCGTTATTATAAATTTGTGGAATTGTCTGTTTTGGGCTCGAAATCTTGTCTTATAGAGCAACATTTAATGATCTGTTTTAAATAGTGTTGACTTAAATTACTATTCCAGCACGGACGCACAATCCAGTAAGAGGAAATCTGCACCACCAGCATTCAGATAATAACCATATAAAAAGACACGAGAGCGAACAGACGGCCGTACCGTGGTCGCCAGTAATCTCCTGGTCGGACCTTGTTGGACCAGCTGGGACTCGACCAAACGTTCCGCTTGGCTGAAAACACACATTTATTTACAAAGCAAATAAGTTATTTTTAAATGACAAACATTTCAAATGAACCAAACCGCTCTCCTGACGCTCAGAGAGGAAGCGAAAGAAGACATTTACGATGGTCGCTGTCTCTTTCAAACAGTGGAATTGAATAATCCCTGTTTGCGCTGCAGGAGTTCACTCGGGTTAAAGTATTGTACCTGTGCCAGCGCAGCCAATCCCCCGCCCGCTCCCAAACATTGACTTAATATCCTTCCATACATTTCTATACGACCCGTCCTTTCCCCGCTGGCCTGGCGGTGTTTTGACTTTTCCTTCCTGCAGGCGGCTCTTCGTGTCAGGTCCTTTTGTGCGTTAACTGATGTGAACCGTCCCCCGTTAACCAGCCTGATGAGGAGCGGCGCCGCCCCTGCATGAAGGTGTGAATAATCCAGCCCACACTTGGGGACAGATTTTTGAACCTGCCGGGCGCTCGTCTCGCCGTCCCATAAGAAACACACACACACACACACACACGCGTGTGCAGTGTGCGTGGCAATCAGAGCGGCGGCAGGCTGCGGTTTTGCGGCGCCACTCTGATTAGATGCTAATAAGGCAGAGCAGCTAAATAGAGGCCTGATTGCAGGTTAATTCTCTCTCTTCTCGGCCTCGGTGTCTCTCGACCGGTTTCACTCCGCGCCCGTTGAATCCCGTTTGCAGGTTAACTCCCGTCTTCTCCACCTTAAATCGCCTTTCCGTCCCCTTTGTTTCCACTTTGGCTCTTTTTTGCTTCACTTCACTTTGGTTTGTCAAATTCACAGTGATTAAGACGTGATGATCAAGGGGCTGTTTTATGGGTGACGTCACTTTTGAACACTTTTATTGGCTAGAAGACGTGGGCATTTTTAAATACCATCATATAATTAAACATGTTCAGCTATTTTTTGACTTTTTAGTTATATTTATGGGAATGATTGTGTTGTTATTTGCCGATAACCCGCAAAAAACTGCTTATAATCCATGTAATTATGAAGCAAAACAAAGCCCTCTCTAGAAGACATCTAAAGATCCACACGTTTACATAATGTTCTATTAATGTATGATGATTTGTCTGCATTACTTTTAGCGAGTTGGACCTAATAAACATAAACAAGGGCTCAAATTCAGTAATAACAGCAAAACCTCTATTCTGTAGATATCTAAGTCAACGTAGCTTTTGTCTCCTCGGTAGAACGAACAAAACATAAATCAGAACTTCTCACGTCTCTGACCGCTGTTCATCCTCTTTTCTCACATCTCTTCATCAGAGAGAACATAGACACACAAACAAACACACACTCAATGCTTATGTACGTGTAATCGAGCCGTCAGATTTCACAACTCTTGGTGACAGACTCTCCAAATGAAATGTAAAAGATGAAATCAAAATCTGTCCCATCACCAGACTGATTATAAAGCAACGTCCAAACACGGGCAGAGGATCTCCCTAAAACTAAACAGCATTCACAGTAATGTCATTAATTCCAAAAGTTACTCAGGAGTAAACTTTTGAAATAAATGTGAATTAAGCTTTTGTTTCCATCAACTGCTTCTGAGCCGAAGAAACTGTCTTTATATCCATCAGACAACCCATCAATAAATGCCCCATTATATGTCCAGATGTTCAGCTCATCTGTAACACCACCTCTGTGGCTATATCTAGGGCTGCAACTAACGATTATTTTGATAATCGATTAATCGGTCGATTATTTCTTCAATTAATCGATTAATCGGATTTTAAGAAATATGGCATTAAAAAGCTTTAATTTCCAACCCTTTATTCTAAAACAGAACCTCAAATTCGTCAGAACTAGTTCTCTATACTACACTCACAAACACACCCTCATGTTCACTTGGAGCATATTCATTAAATTATTGCCATCATTGTAGTGCAAGTTAAGTAAATGCATACAGCTAAAAAACAACCAAGCGCTATGAGATTAATTTAAAATGGCATTTGTAAATAATGAGGCTTCTTAGTTGATTTAATGGATCACCATGTGTCCCCCTTTACAGGCATAACATCAACTACCGTATAACACACAGTATATGCGCAAGCGCACTGGACTACCACACATGACAGCATTAAACACACAAAAACAAATATATTTGTCAACAACAACCGATATGGGACAAAGCACAAAAATCAGACAACACATTGAAAAATGAATGGTCCAAAAGAGGCGAGTAAATAAAAACGTGTCCTAGTCTTGCTAACTGCTTTACTGCTGTTATTAGCGAGCTAACGCTAGCTTGTTCAGCTGGATGACGAGTAAACAGGAGGCTTGTTACGTCCCTCACGTCAAAACGGGACAACGTGGACCGGGACCCCCCACGCCGCACACCTTAGACGACTAGTCGAACAGACGTCTCCCCTGTCATGTGACTCACAACAACTGCCGGCTGCTCTTTCCTCCACGCCATTTCGGCGCCTTTATTTTTAATTTTGCTTGCGCATCTCCAGAACTCATTGAGTGGCGTAATAATCGCGCGACACAACGAAGCGATAATGAAATTCGTTGCCAACGCTTTTAATAATCGATTTTATCGGTTCGTTGTTGCAGCCCTAGTTATATCACCCCACCCAGGGTTTTTAAGTGTTTTAAAACTTGCATTCTGTGTAGCGACCAGCAGGGGCGACTCCTCTGGTCCCAAAGTGGCTTCGGTGTTTTAGGGAAGTATTTTTTCCTCTGAAGCTTCTTCTTGTTCATTCCAATAGAAACATCAAGCTGCTGCTGATGCTCATGGAGACTGAGTCTATATTTCTGTGTGTGAGTGCTGCTGAAGTTCTTTAGTTGTAGAAAAAAGAAGGGAAAATGAAGAATATAGATTTTTTTTTTCAGCCCTTTGTTTCCTTTATCCAGGATAAGATTTACGCTCAGGATAATGCTGTATTTTATAGGTCTTTGTGAGTGTCCCACAACGTTTAAAGTCGACCTCCTGGCTTTTTGGTGAACTTATGAACGATAGTCTGAAGTATGAACATGCATCAGATATTATGGCCTAAACTAATGAGCCGTCACGTCCGGGGGAGGATGGGGAACGTTAAGCCGTGATCGCAGGAGATGTGGAAAGAGAGCAAAGGAAAGAAGAGACAGGAGGACGGGGGGGGACAAATGTAAGCAGCGTTGTAAGTGATGGACGCTGGGACATAGGGACAGGGAGGACGAGTGGATGCGAAGAGGAAGCTATGAGATGACGGCGAAACGGAGGGGGAGAACTGAGGAATCGTCACCCTTGTCTCCTTGTCTCTTTATCTCTCCTTCCTCTTGCAGCCCACGTCTTTTTCCTTCACTCAATCACCCTCCTTCCCTTCATTGCATCATCACTCAAATTCTGCGTCTTCATCCCCTGCTGTCAAGTCACGGAGACAAAGGAAACAAGGCTTCGAGTTAAAGTAAATGTTATAACTCAAAGTCCCCTTTTTAATGAAAAAGACGAGGAAAAGATTTCCGCCCCGCAGGACTCGAGCATGTGTGGCGGCATTAATGCATCATAGCAGAAACACTGAAGGCAGAAAGACGCATTGGAGGCGATGTCACAGTTATGAGTTATCGAGGAGGAAAGGAGAGAGGGAGGCGCGGAGGTCTCTGGTGAGTCGGAGAAATGACCCAGAAAAGTCGAGCGTACGAAATAGACCGCCAGCAAACGAGGTCTATTCCAGGAGGAGAAGGCTGCAGGTGTCTTCTGAGGGGGGGGGGTTAATGCCAGGCTTCAGCATGTGGAAGGTAGAAGATGTGCACAGGAGACAACCTCTGGTGGACTGCAGTGTCTTGAAACCTGCATTCTCTTCCCCGACCAGCAGGGGGGAGCCTCCGTAATCCAGAGTCTCCTTTACCTGAGATTAAAGTAAAAATGCGGAAAAGAACCTTCACTTCGCCCCATGGTAACTTCACAGAAGCGATTTGGTCAGTGAGTTCCAGCAGCGTCTTGGATCAAACATCAAAATAACCCTCCACAAACCAACGGGGCAACGCCAAAAACTACTGCATCCACTTTATCCAGGTCATTTATCAAACACCAAACGTGGCACCGGACCAGACGCTGGTACATGATCCGTGCACTTTACTGCTCGCTCTTTATAACGGAGACGGAGGCGAGAAGCAAAGATGGAGGAGGACACAAGGACGGAGGGAGGTGGGGAAAGTCTTTGTGCCAGAATGAGAGCAGGAAGTCAGCTCGTCATGTGGAGACAAAGCCACACCAGATGAGCTCCTCCAACACAATGAAGCCAGCGTGTGATTTCATTCTTAATGCTTCGAGTGGCGATGACAGGAAAATGACTGAGTCCGTTCTCAATGTTGTTGACAGCTTCCTCTCAGCGTCTCTCAGGGTGGATCCTCCCTTCTTTCTTCGTGTCTTCTCCCTCTGCCTCAGTCTCTGTCTTCACTTCCTCGTCTTCGTCATGGCTTTGTTAGCTTTCCTCCCTTCTCACATTTTTCCTTCTGTGTTTCCTCTCCCCAAGTCATTCACCTCCTCATGTTCATGTCTCCTACTTATCTCCTCTTGACCCACACTAAAGAATGCCCCAAAAACACCAGGAATAAGGCATGTTGGGGGATGGGCTAGCTTTATTCCCTCAGCTTCCAGTCTTTGTGCTAAGCTAACTGTCTTTCCATTTAATGGACCCGTATCAGATTGGTGTTTGTTCTTTTCGTCAAACTCGGCCAAAAGTATAAACGTTTAAAAGATTTTCTGGATGGATGCATACGCAGAAGGGTCTCAAACAAACAATCATTTCAACGTCTGAAGGTTTGTGTGAATTGTGCTTAAAGGGTCCCGTGATGGTCGGACCCTGCTGCACAAACCACAGTCATCCCGCCTGTAAGAGATCGGGTTGAGTTCCTTGGATGAACGTTTCTCGTCTACAAATCCCCCCCCGACCTTTCATCTCCCTGCTGCAGCGCCGCCTGATTAAAGAGCGACGTCCTCAACTTCAATGCTTTTGATTTCATCACAGAGCCTCATGCACTTCATCAGTACCACTAATGCTGATAATTAGATTAAAAGTTGGATTTAAGAGAGAAGATTTAATGAAATTAAGTTTGTGTAATAATCTGATGATCTCTTTCATGAGTAAAACCCAGTTAATTGGGTGTTTCATCGCAGTAATCTAATATTTTGTCTTATTGTCGCGTGGAAAGGTGCGTTAACGGCTGCAAAGCGGTTACACAATTTCTGATAACACCGCGCTGCCGAATAACAACGAACACCGGTCGATACGCCGCCTACCAATCGCCAACGGGGAACGCGATGGGTGTTGAGCCTCCCGGCCAACCGAGAGACATGAGATTCTCTGGTTTTGTTTTGCTGCGTTGCTTCAGTGACGCAGCGCTGAATGTTTGTGTAAATATGGGCTCTCTGCTTTCTAGCTCTCTCCTTTACCATCTTTTACATTCCGTCTCAGACCTTTCAAAGTTTGGTCCAACATTAGCGATCCGAATCTCCCGGTGAAAAAACTAAAAGTCAAATGATCGATGTGGGTGAAATAAAATAGTAAATAATGCAGGAACCTCCCTCCCGGCGCCGCCATCCTTCCTGCTGTCACATCAGTCACAGCGGCACAAACTGACTGTCAGTGTTTACTATTCGATCAGGGGGATACAGAGAGATTTAATTCGATCAAAAAGCGCATTATCTAATTCGCGGCAACTTGCAGATGTTCAGAGGATGAATCTGACTAGTTCAGTGTCACCAGCGAGTGTTTTATAGATTGTTTCATAGCTGTGACATTTTACAACGGCCAGACATCCGGCACTCAATTTGTTGACGTTTTTTTATTTTTTATTTTATAAATCCCTTAAGCCAGGAGTCTTCACCGTTTTTCAGGCCAAACTGATGGCGAGATGCAGCAGCGACCCCCCTGTTCTACGGAGTTTGGGCCGCCATCTTTTACCTTTGAGCTCCGCCCTCTTTAAGCGTCAGCACGAATGGATCTGATTGGCTGTGATGTCGTATCAGCGTATCAGAGCTGCTGGTGGACTGAAAGACGACGTCTCCTCCATCAATTTATCCGTTCCCTACGATATGTTGGATTCATGTTAATGTGTATTTAAAGACAATAAATACAGTTCTGATTTCTGAAGACTTTTTTAAAGTTGTGGGGAAAAAATTGGTTGGAAAAAAAACCCCAAATCAGCAAAATTTGGCGACCCCCTGCAGTACCTCCATGGGACCTGAAGACCTGAAGACCTCTGCCTTTAGTGATCCTTAACTTCCCATATCGAGTTTTTATGGTCAAAATTCAAATGATTGATTTGATCCTGAAATGAAAAGCGTTTGGTGCTGCTTTGCTAATGTTAGCATGCTAATACTTTGAACTAAGACGGTGAACATGTTAAAACCAAGTAAACACGGGCATGTTGGCGTTGACTTGTGCGATACGCAATCATTGCATATCAACGCTTCTCATCCGTCACAGAGGTCCAGTAGATGTGATGCAGTTCTGCAATTGAATTTATCTTCATTTCTTTAATGGTTTATTGGACCCAGAGCTGTATGTTGTGTGGAACATAAAACCCACATCGGCCTGAGCGCAGTGCAGCAGGTCCAGAGGTCCTTAATGAACCAATGACAAAGGACCTGATTTTATGACAGAAATGTACATTCATGCATGCGGCTGACGCCAGAATCATCAGCCGATCAATAACTCCATCACGTCACCTTCTCCTTCTCCCTGAGTGGGAGTCAAGGGAAACATCTACTCCCATCCAATTTCCAAAGGACACTTTGTGTGGCAGAAAGGAGGAAAAAGTATTATGGAAAATAATCCAGCAGCGTAAAAACTCTAACCAGATATTTGAGTTTCATCCGAATGCTGCAAACACCATGAGAATGAAATGAGTGACCTTTTGTTTGTTATGTTGGTATGTTGCTGTTTACGTCCAATGAATGGGTACATCGCCACTGTTTTTAAAAAACGGAATACCATCAGTGTGATAAGCACCTTCTAATAACAAACTCCAACCCCATCATCCAGTAAACTAATATGGCCACGCAGAGACACATCAGGAATCAGGAATCAGGAATCAG
>BMAF01002626.1:0-19767 GCA_014132575.2 Gasterosteus nipponicus
TAAACCCGAATTAGTTGACTTTACTCGCGAATCGCGTGCAAACCCGTTGCCCTATCCCACTTTAGTTTTTACACAAGCTGAAACTAGAAATGTTGCGTTGTATTAACGTGGAACCTTAAGTTTTTATACAAGCTGAAACTAAACATGTTGCGTTGTATTAACGTGGGTTTTTACACAACCTGAAACTAAACATGTTGCGTTTATACGTGAACCTTAAGTTTTACACAACCTGAAACTAAACATGTTGCATGTGGAACCTTAAGTTTTTACACAACCTGAAACTAAACATGTTGCGTTGTATTAACGTGGAACCTTACGTTTTTACACAACCTGAAACTAAACATGTTGGCGTTGTATTAATGTGGAACCACAACCTGAAACTAAACATGTTGCGTTGTATTAACGTGGAACCTTACGTTTTTACACAACCTGAAACTAGAAATGTTGCGTTGTATTAACGTGGAACCTTAAGTTTAGTATTTATATTTATTAGTAGTGTGTACTCAAAATCATTAGATAAAACTAGCTATTATGACTTGTTATTGCTACTCATCATTTAACATAATTATTGTATTTTCCTCTAATTTAATTTGCTTTTGATTGGTTTTTAAATATGTTATTAAACATTGTTTCAATTAAATTGGATAAAAAAAACAGAAACACCTGTAAATGCTCCAATGCATTTTACTTTTAAGAAAAATGGCCAAACACAGCTAATCACAAAAAGGATCCGTTTCATCTGCCTCAATGAAGGGAGGCCAGAGCATGAACCAACAGACTATCATATCAGAACAATATCTAATTCCATCTACATAGACTGATGAAGAACTGAAATATGTATATAATATAACAATGTCCTGTGTCTTTCCGCTACAACTCCGCTCAGTTTAAATTGTCACACAAGTCACATCCTTTAGCACGCTTCCCACAAAATATGTGTATAGGTGTGTCAGTTTTGTTTGTGGGTGTTGTATGTGTCTGTGTGTGTGTGTGTGTGTGTGCGTTTTATGCGTCTGTTTGTCCACCTGTTTTACAGAAAATAAGAAGGTTTACCCCACAGGTAAGAAAAAAAAAATAGTCAACAGTTTCTTAAAAGTAGACTTGACATCTCTTTACATTGCGAGCTGATTTTTCAAAGTCTGTAGCTTTGGCTTTAGGTCAGTGTGGCCTAACAAGAGCAATACCTGTTGGATGAACTGAAATGTGAGCTTCATAGTCTTGGGGTAGTTAAGATGGAGTGCATACATGAGTCCAAACAGAATGCACATTGCTTTTGGCAGATCTTGAATGTTGTCCATCACGACTTCTCCCTCAATGATGATTTTCAACGAGGCTGGACTGAGATGCTGGGAAGATGTGAGCACAGCACCTTCACGCTCAATAAGAAGTATCCCAATGTCTGGGTCACAAAAAGAATCCTCATCGTCAGATTCCTAAATAAAGAAAAACAGAAGAGCACACTCATTACATTATATTTCTCAGTTGAAAAAAAACTTTCATTAAAAATGATAAGAAAGCAAGAGCTTACTTACAAAGCCTGCTTTGAAGAAGTCTGTGGGGTTGTCCCCAAGGATGATAGGAAGCCCTCTGACACTCAGTTGGCTCTGTAGTCTTTTGGGAATTAAACACAGTACCACACGTTAGATAGCTAAAATGAAAAACAAATAATGATCTCTAAGAAATCTTAAACAGGCCGAGCAATGTTTGGATAGAATTATGCAACTAATAGAGTAGCATTGTGATATGATGTTTATACCTAACCCAAGAAAAACAATGCCAAGTACATAATGTGTATGGACTTACATTGGTCTGTTGTAAAATATGTGTCAACAACTGTCCAACATTCCCTCTCTTGGATCCAAATAACTCGAGGAGACGAGGACTGTGCCGGTCGATGCTCTCATAGAATTCCGTCTTGAGGTTCTTGCCCACAATCCTGCTGAACTCCATGAAGACCTGAAAAATACAGAGAACAATAAAAATCTGAATTTAGATCAACTGAACTATACAAGGCAGCTAAGCCATCTGCGAAGTAGTGCTGTCCTGAAAAACATCCATGAATGTCCTTTTTATACGATTTGAAATGTTGATGTTTAAATTAAAAACATCATGCCCCAAATTAAGAATACCAATGTTTCCTTTAAAGAGGACAAGAGAAATATACATCTAGACAATAGAAAGATAATTATTTGTTATGTTCTCTTTCTTAAACATACTTGATCTTCAGTGAAAAGGGCAGGCCAGCGTCTCACCATCGTGCTTATGGCAGGTTCCGACTCCACTACCTCTTTTCTTCTCAGAGCAAACGTCTGATCCATCTTCTGTTTCACAAGAGGTCCGTTTGGTGTTCTCTTCTGCATTTCATCAACCAAGTCTTTACAGGCACCCTCCATGGCTGCCTGATCAAATGCACACACATTGTTGGCGTAAGCAGGGAAATGGGACAGTTCTACCATAGTTTCCGTGTTTTAACCGATAATGTTTTAAAAGGTAACCCCTTTTCGCACAGATAAACTCACAGTACTTACACTTCCACAGCATCCTCACACCACAAGAATCTGTAAAACAAGAAACTGTTTAGGTCAACAACTCAGCACAACAATGTCACTGTTAAATACAATACAACCGAAACAACACCTGTGTTACAGAGAAAACCGGCATAAAAACAAGCGTGTGTGAGGCCGGTTACACACTGCCGGCGTGGCATTTCTGTTGCGTGTCAGTTGCGTGGATTTTTCTGTCTTTTCACACCAGAAACGTGTCGGACGCGGCGCTGCTGCTGCTAGCCTTGTCTGGACACATGCATGTTTCCCATTGATTTACTGCACTCAAGCAGTATACTTCATGTTACACATCAGTATATACTGATTTGATTACAGCAAAGACAACGTCGGCAGTATTGACGGTAAATACACTACAGTATGTTGCATTCTGTACAGGTGCAATATTTGAAAATCGATCATCTTTTTGTTTTTTAAATTACATTTGTATATCTGCATTTATGTCATAAACTCGAGACTTTGGAACATCAACATGCCATTTATTAATTTGTATTCATGTCAAAATGAAATATACTAATATATCTTTTCATATAAAATTTAGCCTGGAAACGCTTCCAATGCTTGCGTGTGGCGTGAAATAGCCGTCGTACCTGTTTCTAGCAGGCAGTGTGTAAACTCTAACCGTTTAACTATAAACAGACACGCCACGCAGCCAGTGTGTAGAGAGAGAGAGGGAGAAAAGAGAGCGGCCAGTGAATCAATGGCTGCAAGTAGCTCGGTGTAGCTAAACACCTCCACAGCGGATGTAATTTGCCCCGACAGCGGTTGAATCGTTTTTCTATTGCGTAAAATGGCGGTTGAATAAGTGATACAGTCGAACAAACTAACGGTATGTGAGCCGTCCTCAGACTGTTAACACTAAGTTAACTTTAAGTTCAGCTAACACTTTTTGAGTAGCTAGCTAGCTAGTCTTAGCAATAAGCATGTATTAACACCATGCACAGGTTCAAACAACAACATTAGACAGAAATAAAAGCTGCGTCAAATTATCTGCAAGCTTTTGGGTATTAAACATTCCCACAAAGATAACTAGGCTACAATAGTTATTTTACATACTAACCATTCCACTTCGAGGTGGTAAAGTTGCTTTCTTGGATTCCGTCTGCTGCCGATGCCTGTGCTCTCCCGCCAGGTGAAGAGCACCTTGGACGCACGTTAGACGTTGGTCTGGTCACGTGACCAGGCAGCTTTTTGAATTAGCCCCTCCCCTTTCTTCCAAAAGTAAACATACCGAGTTATCTGTGCTAAAAATGATTAGTGCAATGAATTTTTCAGCTAATTAGTACAAACAACTAATGTTGTTTAGTAATGATAGCAGGTTTTTACTAAACATAAAAGAATAAGTAATGATCACTCGTAAGTTTAATTAGAAACAAAATCCGGGTTTACAGTGTAGACTCCTCCTCATCGCAGTCAGAGACATGAGAGAGAGGAGGAGGAGAGGAGGAGGAGGAGGAGAGGAGGAGGAGAGAGGAAGAGGAGGAGAGAGGAAGAGGAGGAGAGGAGGAGGAGAGAGGAAGAGGAGAGAGGAAGAGAGGAGAGGAGGAGGGGGGGGGAGGAGGAGAGGGGGAGGAGGGAGAGAGGAGGAGGGGAGAGGAAGGAGGAGAGGGAGGAACAGGGAGGAACAGGAGAGAGAGGAGAGGAAGAGGAGGAGGAGAGAGGAGCAGGAGGAGGAGAGAGAGGGAGGAGAGGAGAGAGGAGGAGAGGGAGGAGGAGGAGGAGGAGCAGGAGGAGAGAGAGGGAAGAGGAGGAGAGAGGAGCAGGAGGAGACAGAGGGAAGAGGAGGAGAGAGGAGAGAGGAGGAGGAAGAGGAGGAGAGAGGAGCAGGAGAGAGGAGCAGGAGAGGAAGAGGAGGAGGAGGAGAGAGGAGAGAGGGGGAGGAGCAGGAGGAGGAGAGAGAGGAAGAGGAGGAGAGGAGGAGAGGAGGAGGAGGAGAGAGGAGGAGGAGAGAGGAGAGGAAGAGGAGGAGAGAGGAACAGGAGAGAGGAGAGGAAGAGGAGGAGAGAGGAGCAGGAGGAGGAGAGAGAGGAAGAGGAGGAGGAGAGAGGAGGAGGAGAGAGGGGAGAGGAGGAGGAAAGGATGGACATCTAAGAAATAAAGAGCTGCCTCATCCTCAAAGACAAATCAATGTCACCTCTGTATCTGCACACACACACACACACACACACACACACACACACACACACACACACACAGCGAAACAGCTGCAAACATCACATGCTGCTGCAAAGCTGCTCACCTCCCACCGCTATATACACACACACACACACACACACACACACACACACACACACACACACACATACACACACACACACACACACACACACACACACACACACACACACACACACACACACACACACACACACAGTTACAGTTTTCTCCACAGTCACATCTTTGCTCTCACTTTATTGTGTGTGTCAAAGCTTCCTGTGTGCGTTGTGTGTGTTTGTGTGTGTTTGTGTGTGCATTGTGTTGATCGGTTGTCTTCTTCTTCTCTGCTTTTTACGTTCAGTCTCATTCGGTGCAAAAAAAAACTGCATTAAGTGGAAAGTCGATGGATTTCAAAGAGAATTTTGTTTCTGAAGCCGTTATCATCAAAGGCCGTTGCCTGAAACCTGATTGGCTGTCTAGACCGCCGAGCTGGAGACCTGCCAATCACAGTAAGGCCCGCCCTACAATGTATGCCGCTTTATGGTCTGTTTAGCTCTAAATGGACCATATTTTACTGAATGAACATCACGCTGCATTGAAAACTCATGTTTACGATGTCTGCTGAGGAAGATGTTTTTGTAGTGGAGGAAAAAGCCGTTCATACGTGTGTGTGTGTGTGTACACACAGTACCGTCTACCTGCTGATCCGTCATGAGGTGGTTATATAACACCTGTACCTCACCCCTCCCCACTGAGAACAGCATAATGTCACAGAGAGAGGAGCATAAATCAATGTTCTCGCCGAAGGGGCCGTGGAGCGAAACAACATGTCTGAGTGCCTTTAGTGCGAGAGGCCCTCGTGTCGGGGGAGGGCCGAGTCCTGAACCACCCGACCGATACCTGCCAGGGTCATGTTGTATTCGACTTAGTTTACGTACTTTTATTCAGTTAAATTTGCCTAAAACAACACCGTGACGTGGCACTAAATGACGCACAAACCCTGAGACGTGTACGAGCGACACGCGAAACATCAGAAGAAGAGCTATTTTCGACGTCTTCCCATGAGGTCGGTGTCTCTCACACACACACACACACACACACACACACACACACACACTCTCCGCTCAGCGAGAGGTCTCTACCTCTGGCTGCTCAGCCTTCTGTCTCTTTCCTGGATGAACCCCAGAGACTGTAGAGACTGACACACTGACGTCATCCTGCGTGTGTGTGTGCGTGTGTGTGTGCGTGTGCGTGTGCGTGTGCGTGTGTGTGTGTGTGTGACAGCAGGAGAACATTCCTGGCCAATGCTTCAGGACAATATGAAGGCTTTTGAAAAGAGGTCGTGGTGTGCTGATGATTCTCCGTCTGAATTCACCTCTAACACGTTGTATTGAAGTTCAGAGCGTCTCAGAGAGTCCGCGGGAGGCGAGGAGACGAGGCGTTGGACGTCTCCTGTGAGCTCCCCTCTGAATGTGGTCAATCTGATAGAAGATCAACGGCGGCAGCAGGTGATCAGTGACCATGTCCACTCCAGTGCTGCTCCCTCCGGTGCCTCTCTGGGTCTCAGGTACATTGAAACGTCTCCTATAAAGAGACACGAGGACTCGCAGCGTCACAGCTGGTCTGCCAGTGCCAAAAGACACTGAGACGTCGCTGCAGAAGAAATGAGTGTCTTATGGTGAGGATGATGATGGATGATGAGGATGAGGATGAGGATGATGATGGATGATGAGGATGATGATGGATGATGAGGATGAGGACGAGGATGAGGATGAGGACGAGGATGATGATGATGAGGATGATGATGGATGATGAGGACGAGGATGGGGATGAGGACGAGGACGAGGATGATGATTAGGATGAGGATCAGGATGAGGACGAGGATGATGATTAGGATGAGGATGATGATGAGGATTATGATGAGGACGAGGATGAGGGCAAGGATGAGGGCGAGGATGAGGATTATGATGAGGACGAGGATGAGGATGAAGACGAGGAGGACGAGGACGAGGGCGAGGACGAGGATGAGGATGAGGACGAGGATGAGGATGAGGATGATGATGATGACACCTCACACCTGCTCCACTCTTCTCATGGAGGTTTCCTTGTTAATACCCAGCGGGGCGGGATTATGAAGGAATAACACACATTCAATTCCTTAATCTCTGAGGACAACATTGCCGTGTGTGTGTGTGTGTGTGTGTGTGTGTGTGTGTGTGTGTGTGAGTTTAGAGTAAAAACAAATAGCCGGTTTGAGGAGGAGGAAAACCCTCACTGTCATCTTTTCATCTCTCCTCTTCTGTCCAGCTTCGTAGCTCCATCTTCTCCGTCAGTTCGTGTCACTTTGGTTCCGCCACACGCCAAACGTCTTCATGTCCCCGGCGAGCTCCTCAATTATTTCTTTTTCCCCCCTTCCCTGCTCTCCGGGCGGCCTTGTCATCTCACATCAGCGTCAGCTGATACTGACGTCGCCTGCTGCAAACTCGCGGTTGCCGTGGCAACGTCCCGGTTTGTTCAAAGGCTGCGGAGCAGGCGGCGTAGACGTGACCTTTACGGCCCGATCGGGTCGGGAGGTATCAAGGGTGACTTTACCTTTTCATCTGTTGATTAAAGGCGTAAACGTAAAACCGCCTCAACACTCAAAGCTCAAGAATAGAAGTTTAGGATTTGGTCTTTAAAAAGGGAACTCGTGCATGTGTCAAAAAGGTGGAATAGGTTCCATGCACGGTGTTCTCCTCTACTGGAACCCCTCGGGTTCTGAAACGGACCATAAGGCCGAGGAGCGCTTTAGGGCGGGGCTACCTTGTGATTGACTGGTCGCTACCTGAGCAGTATCTCTACGTCACTCCTCTGCAGTCCAGATGTGGTCACTTCCGGGTCGCTTCTTGACCTTACTGCCATCACGAAGACAAAGTTCTCCTCATCATCACAAAGTGGTCGTTCTGTTAACTGTTAAATCCTTTCTCCTGGCTGAAACAAACCTTGCTGCCGATGTGAAACTGCTATGTTTTCCAGCAGCGGCTCGTGACAGTTGGCGTGTGCACTTGTAGGCTTACACAGTGTTGACCTTTGATATTGGCGTCATATCAGAAAAGGCTGATCTCCCAGGAGGCCACGCCGAGGTCCGCTCTCTGTGTGCAGGAGCTCTTAAGCCGATGTCATACTGGGACATTTTCCTATTAATAAATGTCATTCTGGCTGCTCTCTACCTCCGGTTAATGAATCAGAAGGACGTTTTGACCTACTGTTCCTCTTCTTAGGATCCATTTGAATTGGAGTAAATATGTGCTTGTCCACTAATAGAAAAGCCTTTTCTGTGTTCTGTTCACCTGTAAACTCCAGAGGAGGCTTTGTTTTACACGGACACGGAAAGTAGAGTCGCTGCTGGACCTTCACTGCGAAACTCAACGTAAAAAACAAAGAACAAAAATGTCACACGGGGATCTTGGTTAAACTCTTTTACAGAAATTAGCAGAACCTTTCTGAACTGGTAACAAATAACAAATGTTGGATTTTTTTATTTGACTTATGTTTGTCTCGTTTGTTTGACTTATATGTGAAACATTAGATTTCCGGATATAATGTCATCATGGCTATAAAAATGTATTTGTGATGCTTTTTTATTATTAGAATATAAAGTATTTCTAGGGAATTATCACTGATGCTCCTTTGTGTGTGGCTGTTGTGACACAATCTCACAGACGTACATGAAATGACACCACAGCTGTTGGGGAACCTTTGTGACACAGACAGCGGTTTTCTGGGTGAAAGTGAGTCTGTTTGCTGTCACCCTGCAGGCCTGAAAACTGTGTTCATCTTACCCATCATGCACCCTATTACGCATCGTAGTTACAAGGCAGCCGATTACTTTTTGTAATATGTGGGCAAGCCATTACTATGCATAGTGTACAGGGATGAACTCGCTGTGTGACGGCTTAAAGGAACCACACAGAGACCATTGTTTGGCCTGTGACTCTTTCTGCTTTCTGTAAATAGTCCACAATCCAAAGGTTCGACCCCCCCGGTTCACATGCTGTGTAATCCTCTGCAGCTGAGCAGCTAATTAGCTGTTTTACAAGCAAACCGATTATAGGCTTTAATTTGTGAGCTGGAAAGGAAGGAAACTTTCGCCGGGAAGCTAACGTCGGTTTGGGGGTTTTTGTGTAGCGGGCTGATTTTTATTCATTCGTACTGATAAAAATCAAACTGAATTCACTTTTATGGAAACAAATGAGTGACATACAAACTTGGTATTCTACAAATGAATGCCGAGCCTGAAGTCATCAACATGAAAATAGATAAAGACACTTTTTGGCAACTCTTGGGCTCTTGAGTGAAGTGATTTTACAGAGCATTTAGTCATTTAATTAGAAATAAGCAGAGACGGAGAGCTAATTAGAGTTCATGGAGAAGGTTAAGAAGATAACCAAAGCCGCATAATCAACAAACAAAACAACATTATTGAATCAAATATAGAAATCGCTGAATGTTTTTGTGGAAATGATGCGTTTTACAAACACTGATTTGTGGACGTGTGGATTTGAGGTGAAGCCTTCAGCGTTTCTGGATTTGTCTACAATGTTTCCTGAGGGAATAAATCAAGAGAGAAGTAGAGTCATTTTCTCATAGACTTCAACACAATCAGACTGTTGTTGATCAGATTCAGAATATAAATAAATAAAGGGGGGGAAGCAGTAGACGGCCGGGACAATTAAACTGGAATAGCAAATGAAAATGCAAAAACAACAAGCGGAGCCGTTTGCCGGTGCAGCAGATGGAGAGAAGCGGCAGAGGAGGCGGTGACACGGAAAAGGCGGAGGCGGAGACTCCGTCAGGTGCTCGCTGTAAAAGGTCAGTGCTCGGGGCGGCGGGCGAAAGGCTTGTCGACACGATGCCAGTGCAAGGAAATAAAAGCAAACGAAGGCCGGCGGGTTAAAGTTTCTCTGACTTACCACAGGGGATTTTTATATGTATATATATATATATATATATATATATATATATATATATATATATATATATATATCGGTTCTTAATCACTTACTTACAGGATTCATTTGCTGAAAGAAAACTCCCTTTGCATCTGCCGAATGAACAAAAAGCCAGCTGACGTGGTTTGTGCGTCATAGCTTGTGCTATTGTGGTGTGATGGGTAGAAACACACGGATGAAGGATTCGATCCTTTTTCAGATCAACTGTCAGAACGAGACTGAAACACACTAAAACGAAGGTTCCCGTTGGCAAAACAAAAATGTCTCACATTCCTTCAGATGAGAATACAATGTTCTACAATACATTTTATGAGGACATAAATCGAGTGAGAAATGTCATTTTCCCATAGACTTCTATACAATCAGACTTATCTATACTTTTCTATACAATCATGTTTCTATTTTTGTGGTCGCTCTCTGCTGGTCATTGGAGGGTGATCCAGGGGTACGACACTTTGGCTTTGACTTTACGAACACTAAATTAAAATAAGGCCCGACCCCTGGGCGTCTGCGTCTTGTGACCCCGACATCACAAGATGCAGACGCCCTGAAGCCTTTTCTAGAAAGACTTCGTTCCCTCTGGCTTTGATTCTTTTGTTTCTGAAAATCAACGTTCACACAGGTATTCAGTACAGAAAACCTATTGAGAAGCACGTTTCTGTTGCGCTGTATTACAATGTCGCGTGTGGAATAACACTAGAACATGCCCGTGCGTGTCAACTTGTCAACGAGATTTAAAAGCGGTCCCTGAAGCCCCGCCCATATTCCCTCATCCACATTCCGATTGGCCAGTCTGCTCCCCATCCCCTCTGCCCCGCCCCCCCCTCTCTCTCTCTACATGCAGCTCAGCAGTGAATGAATCCAGTCAGACACAAGCAGTGAGACCGAACAGCTCCCTCTCTCTCTCTCTCTCTCTCTCTCTCTCCCCCTCTCCTCCTCCCGTCTCAGCAGCGGTCGCTGGAGCATCGGCACGGCGGCGGGAGGACGAGCGCACCTCGCCGGGACACGCAGGAGGAGGGAAGCGGCGCACAGTCAAACTGTGGTGCAGCTCAAAGCAACGCAGGAGCAACAGATTGACACCCTTCACATCAGTGGCAATTGTTGCTGCAACTGATTGCTCTTCTCTGGGGAGAACGAGAAGAAGAAGAAGCCGCAGCGGCTCGCGGGGCAACTGGCGGGAAACGTCAGGAGACGCAGAGCTGTGTGAGCGAGCGGGGAGCGACTCGTCCCGGAGCGGGCGTCCCGGCCTCGTCCTGCCGGCCTCCCCGCCCTCCTTTCACCGAGGGGGAAGAGCCGGCGGCGGAAGGCACCACCGGAGGGGGGGGGGGGGGCGGGGGGTCAGACTGACACGCAGAGTTCAGCGCGTCTGGTCGTCCCGGTTCTTGTGAGCGCATCGAGGGACAGGTGAGACGTCCCCATAGGTGCCCCGGAGAGGACGACCGGGGACCGCACGGTAACCGGGGGGTGGGGGGGGGGCAACTTAACCAGCATCTTCCCGACGGAAGAATCCCAGAAGAACCGACATCACCACAGAGCTCATTCATCCAAAACACCAAAACACTTATTTCCTGCGTTGAAACTTCTTCCGCCGAGTAAGTTTTGTCCGGGGTTCTCGCCTGACTGGACCTGCCGTGGGGGCAGCTGACAGCCGTCCAAGACGCCGCGAGCCGTACTCGCGTGAAGAATGCCCAGCCGCGCCTGGCCAGGCCGGCCGGACCTGGCCCGACGCCGGGCTCTACATGGAGCGCTCGCAGAGCCGCATCAGCCTGTCGGCCTCCTTCGAGGCGCTCGCCATCTACTTCCCGTGCATGAACTCCTTCGACGAGGACGACGGCGGTGAGCGGCGACACGCACGCATGTCACTGTACACGAAGGGACGTGCACGTTTGTCATTGGTGTTATTTGTTAAATTGTGTTGGACCCCATTTGATGCGGTGGGTTGCAGACAGTTAAACTAAATAAAATAGTGCGGAAACATTGATCATTTGACAGGAAATTAATTGTATCATATCAATGTCACAGAGAATGCCTTTGATTTATAGAGGGATCTGATTAAAATGGATTAATTAAGGAGCGGTAGGAAATATTAAAAAGAGGACATAAGATGGAACAGCTATTTTTTTTTTTTTTTTTAGAAAAACATTTTTATTGCTTAAATTGAATTGAATAGTATTATCTGCCAGAACTAAAATCATTCAGTGCATTTAAGTCCCTTATTACGTAACCGGCTAACGTCAAAGTGGCTAACGTAAGACTAGCTAACGTCACTTGGGCTAATGTCACTGGCTTACGTAGTTGGCTGCGTCACTAGCTAACGTTAAATAAGCGTAATGTAATTTAACTTAAAGATTGTTTAAAATAACTTTAATTGGATTTACTTCTGTTAGTTTATTTATTTTCCGTATTTTATGAAATGAGAGCATTTAATCAAATACACCTGTTTAAAGTAAAATTTATATAAGATGGATGTGTTTTTAGAACGTGTGTGGCAGGCACATGTTTATATTGCATGTGTTTGTGTTCACACTTTTAAGTAATTATTTTAGCTCTGAACTGGTATTAGAGCTAGATTTACATTACTTTCAGTTTGATGTCACACTAACCCTCTTTGAAAAAACTCTTTAAAAGTATCAGATTTTACAGTAGATTCATGTTTTTAATGTTGAAGCTACAGTTCGTAACTCTAATTCATTTTTTTGTTATATTTGCTCAGTTCATAAACTTGCTGCTTTGGTCTCATGAATCCATGATTCATTTAGTAAAGATTTTTAAAATTCTTATCCATTTAAAGTAAAATAGGCCAAAAATACAGGGTCGCCAATCTCGAGGCTTCATAACAGCGTGGCAAAAACCAATGGGTAACGTCCACCTCCTGTTTACAGTCAATGGATCGCAACATACCAGCTTTCTTCATCTTGTTAATTGCTATTTTTCGTTTGAATCTTTGCTCCGCTGGATTTTGATACGTTGGGTTTTGCGTTATTATAAATTTGTGGAATTGTCTGTTTTGGGCTCGAAATCTTGTCTTTTAGAGCAACATTTAATGATCTGTTTTAAACAGTGTTCACTTAAATTACTATTCCAGCACGGACGCACAATCCAGTAAGAGGAAATCTGCACCACCAGCATTCAGATAATAACCATATAAAAAGACACGAGAGCGAACAGACGGCCGTACCGTGGTCGCCAGTAATCTCCTGGTCGGACCTTGTTGGACCAGCTGGGACTCGACCAAACGTTCCGCTTGGCTGAAAACACACATTTATTTACAAAGCAAATAAGTTATTTTTAAATGACAAACATTTCAAATGAACCAAACCGCTCTCCTGACGCTCAGAGAGGAAGCGAAAAGAAGACATTTACGATGGTCGCTGTCTCTTTCAAACAGTGGAATTGAATAATCCCTGTTTTGCGCTGCAGGAGTTCACTCGGGTTAAAGTATTGTACCTGTGCCAGCGCAGCCAATCCCCCGCCCTCTCCCAAACATTGACTTAATATCCTTCCATACATTTCTATACGACCCGTCCTTTCCCCGCTGGCCTGGCGGTGTTTGACTTTTCCTTCCTGCAGGCGGCTCTTCGTGTCAGGTCCTTTTGTGCGTTAACTGATGTGAACCGTCCCCCGTTAACCAGCCTGATGAGGAGCGGCGCCGCCCCTGCATGAAGGTGTGAATAATCCAGCCCACACTTGGGGACAGATTTCGAACCTGCCGGCGCTCGTCTCGCCGTCCCATAAGAAACACACACACACACACACACACGCGGTGTGCAGTGTGCGTGGCAATCAGAGCGCGGCGGCAGGCTGCGGTTTGCGGCGCTCACTCTGATTAGATGCTAATAAGGCAGAGCAGCTAAATAGAGGCCTGATTGCAGGTTAATTCTCTCTCTCTCTCTTCTCGGCCTCGGTGTCTCTCGACCGGTTTCACTCCGCGCCCGTTGAATCCCGTTTGCAGGTTAACTCCCGTCTTCTCCACCTTAAATCGCCTTCCGTCCCCCTTTGTTTCCACTTTGGCTCTTTTTGCTTCACTTCACTTTGGTTTGTCAAATTCACAGTGATTAAGACGTGATGATCAAGGGGCTGTTTTATGGGTGACGTCACTTTTGAACACTTTTATTGGCTAGAAGACGTGGGCATTTTTAAATACCATCATATAATTAAACATGTTCAGCTATTTTTTGACTTTTTAGTTATATTTATGGGAATGATTGTGTTGTTATTTGCCGATAACCCGCAAAAAACTGCTTATAATCCATGTAATTATGAAGCAAAACAAAGCCCTCTCTAGAAGACATCTAAAGATCCACACGTTTACATAATGTTCTATTAATGTATGATGATTTGTCTGCATTACTTTTAGCGAGTTGGACCTAATAAACATAAACAAGGGCTCAAATTCAGTAATAACAGCAAAACCTCTATTCTGTAGATATCTAAGTCAACGTAGCTTCTGTCTTAATTGTCTCCTCGGTAGAACGAACAAAACATAAATCAGAACTTCTCACGTCTCTGACCGCTGTTCATCCTCTTTTCTCACATCTCTTCATCAGAGAGAACATAGACACACAAACAAACACACACTCAATGCTTATGTACGTGTAATCGAGCCGTCAGATTTCACAACTCTTGGTGACAGACTCTCCAAATGAAATGTAAAAGATGAAATCAAAATCTGTCCCATCACCAGACTGATTATAAAGCAACGTCCAAACACGGGGGGGAGGATCTCCCTAAAACTAAACAGCATTCACAGTAATGTCATTAATTCCAAAAGTTACTCAAGAATAAACTTTTGAAATAAATGTCAATTAAGCTTTTGTTTCCATCAACTGCTTCTGAGCCGAAGAAACTGTCTTTATATCCATCAGACAACCCATCAATAAATGCCCCATTATATGTCCAGATGTTCAGCTCATCTGTAACACCACCTCTGTGGCTATATCTAGGGCTGCAACTAACGATTATTTTGATAATCGATTAATCGGTCGATTATTTCTTCGATTAATCGATGAATCGGATTTTAAGAAAAACGGCATTAAAAAGCTTTAATTTCCAACCCTTTATTCTAAAACAGAACCTCAAATTCGTCAGAACTAGTTCTCTATACCACACTCACAAACACACCCTCGTGTTCATTAAATTATTGCCATCATTGTAGTGTAAGTTAAGTAAATGCATACAGCTACAAAACAACCAAGTGCTATGAGATGAATTTAAAATGGCATTTGTAAATAATGAGGCTTCTTAGTTGATTTAATGGATCACCATGTGTCTCCCTTTACAGGCATAACATCAACTACCGTATAACACACAGTATATGCGCAAGCGCACTAGACTACCGTATATGACAGCATTAAACACACAAAAACAAATATATTTGTCAACAACAACCGATATGGGTCAAAGCACAAAAATCAGACAACACATTGAAAAATGAAAGGTCCAAAAGAGGCGAGTAAATAAAAACGTGTCTTAGTCTTGCTAACTGCTTTACTGCTGTTATTAGCGAGCTAACGCTAGCTTGATCAGCTGGATGACGAGTAAACAGGAGGCTTGTTACGTCCCTCACGTCAACACGGGACAACGTGGACCGGGACCCCCCACGCTCGCACACCTTAGACGACCAGTCGAACAGACGTCTCTCCCTGCGTCATGTGACTCACAACAACTGCCGGCTGCTCTTTCTCTACGTCGGCTCGGCGCCTTTATTTTTAATTTTTGCTCCGCGCGCATCTCCGCAACTCATTGAGTGACGTAATAATCGCGCGACACAACGAATCGATAATGAAATTCGTTGCCAACGCTTTTAATAATCGATTTTATCGGTTCGTTGCTGCAGCCCTAGTTATATCACCCCACCCAGGGTTTTTAAGTGTTTTAAAACTTGCATTCTGTGTAGCGACCAGCAGGGGGCGACTCCTCTGGTCCCAAAGTGGCTTCGGTGTTTTAGGGAAAATGTATTTTTTCCTCTGAAGCTTCTTCTTGTTCATTCCAATAGAAACATCAAGCTGCTGCTGATGCTCATGGAGACTGAGTCTATATTTCTGTGTGTGAGTGCTGCTGAAGTTCTTTAGTTGTAGAAAAAAGAAGGGAAAATGAAGAATATAGATTTTTTTTTTCAGCCCTTTGTTTCCTTTATCCAGGATAAGATTTACGCTCAGGATAATGCTGTATTTTATAGGTCTTTGTGAGTGTCCCACAACGTTTAAAGTCGACCTCCTGGCTTTTTGGTGAACTTATGAACGATATTCTGAAGTATGAACATGCATCAGATATTATGGCCTAAACTAATGAGCCGTCACGTCCGGGGGAGGATGGGGAACGTTAAGCCGTGATCGCAGGAGATGTGGAAAGAGAGCAAAGGAAAGAAGAGACAGGAGGACGGGGGGGGACAAATGTAAGCAGCGTTGTAAGTGATGGACGCTGGGACATAGGGACAGGGAGGACGAGTGGATGCGAAGAGGAAGCTATGAGATGACGGCGAAACGGAGGGGGGAGAACTGAGGAATCGTCACCCTTGTCTCCTTGTCTCTTTATCTCTCCTTCCTCTTGCAGCCCACGTCTTTTTCCTTCACTCAATCACCCCCCCTCCTTCCCTTCATTGCATCATCACTCAAATTCTGCGTCTTCATCCCTGCTGTCAAGTCACGGAGACAAAGGAAACAAGGCTTCCGAGTTAAAGTAAATGTTATAACTCAAAGTCCCCTTTTTAATGAAAAAGACGAGGAAAAGATTTCCGCCCCGCAGGACTCGAGCATGTGTGGCGGCATTAATGCATCATAGCAGAAACACTCAAGGCAGAAAGACGCATTGGAGGCGATGTCACAGTTATGAGTTATCGAGGAGGAAAGGAGAGAGGGAGGCGCGGAGGTCTCTGGTGAGTCGGAGAAATGACCCAGAAAAGTCGAGCGTACGAAATAGACCGCCAGCAAACGAGGTCTATTCCAGGAGGAGAAGGCTGCAGGTGTCTTCTGAGGGAGGGGGGGGTTTAATGCCAGGCTTCAGCATGTGGAAGGTAGAAGATGTGCACAGGGAGACAACCTCTGGTGGACTGCAGTGTCTTGAAACCTGCATTCTCTTCCCCGACCAGCAGGGGAGCCTCCGTAATCAGAGTCTCCTTTACCTGAGATTAAAGTAAAAATGCGGAAAAAGAACCTTCACTTCGCCCCATGGTAACTTCACAGAAGCGATTTGGTCAGTGAGTTCCAGCAGCGTCTTGGATCAAACATCAAAATAACCCTCCACAAACCAACGGGCAACGCCAAAAACTACTGCATCCACTTTATCCCAGGTCATTTATCAAACACCAAACGTGGCACGGACCAGGCGGCTGGTACATGATCCGTGCACTTTACTGCTCGCTCTTTATAACGGAGACGGAGGCGAAGCAAAGATGGAGGAGGACACAAGGACGGAGGGAGGTGGGGAAAGTCTTTGTGCCAGAATGAGAGCAGGAAGTCAGCTCGTCATGTGGAGACAAAGCCACACCAGATGAGCTCCTCCAACACAATGAAGCCAGCGTGTGATTTCATTCTTAATGCTTCGGAGTGGCGATGACAGGAAAATGACTGAGTCCGTTCTCAATGTTGTTGACAGCTTCCTCTCAGCGTCTCTCAGGGTGGATCCTCCTTCTTTCTTCGTGTCTTCTCCCTCTGCCTCAGTCTCTGTCTTCACTTCCTCGTCTTCGTCATGGCTTTGTTAGCTTTCCTCCCTTCTCACATTTTCCTTCTGTGTTTCCTCTCCCCAAGTCATTCACCTCCTCATGTTCATGTCTCCTACTTATCTCCTCTTGACCCACACTAAAGAATGCCCCAAAAACACCAGGAATAAGGCATGTTGGGGGATGGGCTAGCTTTATTCCCTCAGCTTCCAGTCTTTGTGCTAAGCTAACTGTCTTTCTATTTAATGGACCCGTATCAGATTGGTGTTTGTTCTTTTCGTCAAACTCGGCCAAAACTATAAACGTTTAAAAGATTTTCTGGATGGATGCATACGCAGAAGGGTCTCAAACAAACAATCATTTCAACGTCTGAAGGTTTGTGTGAATTGTGCTTAAAGGGTCCCGTGATGGTCGTCATTTCTCGTCTACAAATCCCCCCCCCATCTTTCATCTCCCTGCTGCAGCGCCGCCTGATTAAAGAGCGACGTCCTCAACTTCAATGCTTTTGATTTCATCACAGAGCCTCATGCACTTCATCAGTACCACTAATGCTGATAATTAGATTAAAAGTTGGACTTAAGAGAGAAGATTTAATGAAATTAAGTTTGTGTAATAATCTGATCTCTTTCATGAGTAAAACCCAGTTAATTGGGTGTTTCATCGCAGTAATTTGATATTTTGTCTTATTGTCGCGTGGAAAGGTGCGTTAACGGCTGCAAAGCGGTTACACAATTTCTGATAACACCCGCGCGCTGCGAATAACGAACGAACGCACCGTCGATACGCCGCCTACCAATCGCCAACGGGGGGGAACGCGATGGGTGTTGGAGCCTCCGGCCAACCGAGAGACATGAGAGATTTCTCTGGTTTGTTTGCTGCGTTGCTTCAGTGACGCAGCGCTGAATGTTTGTGTAAATATGGGCTCTCTGCTTTCTAGCTCTCTCCTTTACCGTCTTTTACATTCCGTCTCAGACCTTTCAAAGTTTGTTCCAACATTAGCGATCCGAATCTCCCGGTGAAAACACTAAAAGTCAAATGATCGATGTGGGTGAAATAAAATAGTAAATAATGCAGGAACCTCCCGGCGCCGGCTCCCTCGCATCCTTCCTGCTGTCACACTCGTCACAGCGGCACAAACTGACTGTGACCACGTTGAGTGTTTACTATTCGATCAGGGGGATACAGAGAGATTTGATTCGATTAAAAAGCGCATTTTCTAATTCGCGGCAACTGACATCTTTTACCTTTGAGCTCCGCCCTCTTTAGGCGTCAGCACGAATGGATCTGATTGGCTGTGATGTCGTATCAGCGTATCAGAGCTGCTGGTGGACTGAAAGACGACGTCTCCTCCATCAATTTATCCGTTCCCTACGATATGTTGGATTCATGTTAATGTGTATTTAAAGACAATAAATACAGTTCTGAGTCTGAAGACTTTTAAAGTTGTGGGGAAAAAATTGGTTGGAAAAAAAAAATCGTCTCATCAACCAAAATTTGGCGACCCCCCCTGCAGTACCTCCGCGGACCCCCTGTTGAAGACCTGAAGACCTCTGCCTTAAGTGATCCCTTAACTTCCATATCGTAGTGCTTCTTTATGGTCAAAATTCAAATGATTGATTTGATCCTGAAATGTAGTGCGTTTAGTGCTGCTTTGCTAATGTTAGCATGCTAATACTTTGAACTAAGACTGTGAACATGTTAAAACTGCTAAACACGGGCATGTTGGCGTTGACTTGTGCGATACGCAATCATTGCATATCAACGCTCTCATCACGTCACAGAGGTCCTAGTAGATGTGATGCAGTTCTGCAATTGAATTTATCTTCATTTCTTTAATGGTTTATTGGACCAGAGCTGTATGTTGTGTGGAACATAAAACCCACATCGGCCTGAGCGCAGTGCAGCAGGTCCAGAGGTCCTTAATGAACCAATGACAAAGGACGGATTTTATGACAGAAATGTACATTCATGCATACGGCTTACGCCAAGAATCATCAGCCCCCGATCAATAACTCCATCACGTCACCTTCTCCTTCTCCCTGAGTGGAGTCAAAGGGAAACATCTACTCCATCCAATTTCCAAAGGACACTTTGTGTGGCAGAAAGGAGGAAAAAGTATTATGGAAATAATCCAGCAGCGTAAAAAACTACTAACCAGATATTTGAGTTTCATCCGAATGCTGCAAAACACCATGAGAATGAAAATGAGTGACCTTTTGTTTGTTATGTTGGTATGTTGCTGTTTACGTCAAATGAAATCGGTACATCGGCCACTGTTTTTAAAGACGGAATACCATCAGTGTGATGGAGGCACCGTCTAATAACAAACTCCAACCCCCATCATCCAGTAAACTAATATGGCCACGCAGAGACACATCAGGAATCAGGAATCAGGAATCAG
>BMAF01002629.1:0-33509 GCA_014132575.2 Gasterosteus nipponicus
AGTAAATTAATTAATATAAGATTACCATGTTGATCTATTTGAGTTATTGTAATTATTTTAATAATTAGTGTGGGTGATTTTAACATTCACACGGATGACAGTAACGGCAGCCTTGGTACTGTATTTATCTCATTGTTAGATTAAATTGGGTTCCGTCAGAATGTACAGAAACCTACTCATTACTTTAATCACATGAATGACCTGGTTCTGGTGTATGGCATTGGGATAGAACATCTAACGGACCACTGTCTAATAATCTTTGAATTCCTACTGCCGGAATGTTCTCCCCTTGGCAAGGGTTTCTACAGTAGATATCTAATAGATATTTATCAGATTTTTACGTGCTGTAGCCACGTTTAAAGAGGTGATTACTCCTGCTTAAGTTGAGTATAGTGTCCCAAGATATCAAAGGACTCCTGTAAAAACTTTAGTCCGTCATCTTGTCGATAAAGCAATGGGCTTTTTGAAAGTGGCGCTATTGCTCCTCTAGAAAGGAGTGTGTTAACTAAAAGGAAGCTTGCCCCTTGGTATAACCGTCAAGACTCACAACTTACTCAAACTTATTTGTTTTAGTCGAGTTTATTTAATTTAATAATTTAATATTTTTTATCTTATTATATTGTATTTAATGTGTATCTTTTAATTATATTTTCTTCCCTGTACATGCTACTGTGATACCAAAATTACCCTCGTGAGGGATCAATAAAGTATCAATCAATCAATCTATCTAAAACCTTAAACTAGCCGAATTAGAGAGAAAATCGGTCGTCTCCTGTCTTCAACAGTGCCGACCCGTCCTTGTGTCGTGTAGGAACCTTGGATGCAGCTATGGGCCCTGATACATATTTGGGAAACCCAACAATCAGACTCTTCTACACATCATTGGAGTCTAAATGTGTGATTACTTTAGGCCCAAACCGGCACAGCAGTAGTAGAAATAATAAAACAACAAACACAATAAAATACATTTTGAAAAATAAAAACAAAGGAAACAAAATTGTCTCTTACCGTGCACTTCCCGTAGCGGCTGTACTTGCGTCCGTTCTCTGAGACAGTGTAGAGGTAAATGAAGTTATCGTGAGATCCCACAGCCAACAGGCCGCCATCTAAAGTCACACAGAGAGGGGCATTCTGGGTCACATAGTGCTCTCACATGGTTGTCATGGAAACCGTCCTGGTTGGTAAACAGTAGAATTTTGTATGACTTTACCCACCGACAGAGAACCGCAGCAATGACAGCTGTTCGTTTCCGTCAGTGTGGATCGCCACCAGGTCAGTGGTCTCAGCATCCAGAACGTACCACCTGAGACAGAGAGATCAGTTAGACAACGAGGAGACAGGGGTACTGTTGGGGGAAAATTTATCGATTTGCGTACTGCGAGTCTCTCAGGAACTGGGTGGGTGACCTTTCTTGGCATCATGTTTTTACAGCTGAAACTCACAGGTTTTTTATAGATCGATTTGTCTTTCGGGTTGTTGTCTCAGTCCATTCAGGCTGGAATGGCAGTATTGTTTCGTGTCCCGGTTGCGGTGTTTGCTTCTTTGCTTCGATTGATAAGTGCACAGATGTACAGAGTGTGTTAAGTTTGGGACAAGATTTGCATACAATATTTTATAATTGTGTAATAATTCTTGAGTTGTGTTTGAACATGCTCCAAACGGATTTGTTTGGCTTTGTAGCCAAGACTTGTGACATTATTATATTGGTACGGCCAAGACTTCAAGAATCTTGGAGACATCAAAACTTGGATGACCTGCCTGATGCTAAACTCAAAAAACAGAACAACAAAAATCTTGATAGGCCCAGAGCGCCTTCAAAGTCAGCTGTCTGGTGAAACAGTTTCTCTGGATGGAATTGCTCTGGTACCCAGCAGCACCGGCAAGAGTCTTCAGAGTTCTTTGACCAGGATATGTCCTTTAACTCTCATGTAAAGAAGACTTCAGGGACTGCCTTTTTCCATCCATTCATTTTCAACCGCGGGTCGGGTCGCGGGGGCAACAGCTCCAGCAGGGGACGCCAAACTTCCCTTTCCCGGGCCACATCTACCAGCTCTGACTGGGGGATCCCAAGGCGTTCCCAGGCCAGTGCAGAGATATAATCTCTCCACCTAGTCCTGGGTCTTCCCCGGGGCCTCTTCCCAGCTGGCCGTGCCTGGGACACCTCCCTAGGCAGGCGCCCAGGGGGCATCCTCACCAGATGCTCAAACCACCTCAACTGGCTCCTTTCGACGCAAAGGATCACCCGAACACAGCTCTCGCTTTGGGTGTACAAGGATTGGATGGCCCCAAGCAAGGACCCCCTCACCCCGTACTCCCGCTGCACCTCCCACAGTTTCTCTCGGGGGACCCGGTCATACGTCTTCTCCAAGTCCACAAAACACATGTAGACTGGATAAGCATACTCCCAAGCCCCCTCCATGATCCTGGAAAGAGTAAAGAGCTGGTCCGTTGTTCCACGAACCAGTACGAAAAGCGCATTCTTCCTCTTCAATCCTTGGTTCGACTATCGGCCGAACCCTCTTTTCCAGCACCTTGGAGTAGACTTTACCCGGGAGGCTGAGTAGTGTGATACCCCTGTAACTGGCACTCACTCTCTGGTCCCCCTTTTTGAAGAGGGGTACCACCACGCCGGTCTGCCACTCTTTTGGCACTGTCCCAGACTTCCATGCATTGTTGAAGAGGCGCTGCTTTGCCTCCATCACGGCAGAGGCTGCATGATGGATTGCCTTTTTCATCTACGTAATATAGCGAAAATCTGGAACTTCCTGTCTCAAAGTGATCAATGTGTTTGTTACTTCTAGACTGGATTACTGTAACTCTTTGTCATGAGGCTGCTCTAATGAGTCTCTTAAGCCTGTCCAGTGGATTCAGAATGCTGCAGCATGTGTATTAACAAGAACTAAGAAAAGGGATCATATTACTCCTGTATTAACTTCTTTGCACTGGCTCCCAGGTTAAATCAAGTACAGGTAGAATTTAAGGTACTTCTCCCCACCTACAAGGCATTTTACCTGAGGCACCGTATTATCTTAAAGAGCTTGTAACACCATATTGCCCTACAAGGCAGCTGCGCTCCATAGGTGCTGGTTACTTGTTGTTCCTAGTCTCCTAGTTCCGAGTCTTAAAAAGTAGGATGGAAGCCAGAGCCGCCTTTAGTTACCTTGCACTTTTTTTGTGTCCGGGGGACAGACACAGTCACCTCATTTAAGATAAAGCTTAAAACCTTCCTCTTTGATTTTGCCTATAGTTAGGGCTGGCTGAGGTTAGCCTGGACCAGCCCTTAGTTAAGCTGCTATAGGCTTAGAATGCCGGGGGACTTCTTAGAACACACCGAGCTCCTCTCTCACTCGGACTCTTCTTCTACAATTCACGTTTTATTAATGCACATCACTAATTCAGCTTCTTCCCCAGAGTTTTTTTGTGCTTCCTCACCTCGCAGGTCTCCGTAGATCATGGTTCCGTCTGGACCCTGGTCCTGACTAGTGACTTGCCCCCTGACAGTTACCGCTACTAACACCATTAATATTCCCATTTCTATTACTGTAAACATTAATCCGCATCACTAACTTTGTTTCTTCCATTGAGAATTTGTGCTTTCTCGCCGCACGGGTTTCCATGGATGATGGTTTTATCTGGGCCCTGTCATGGCCCTGCTGACACCTGCTGCTGCTCTCATCATATTTTAAATATTAATCACATTACTATCACTGTCATCATAAACCAACATTACCCTCTCCTAAAGTCTTTGTGCTTTCCCTCCCCATAGGCTTCTGTGATGGTGGTTCTATGTGATGGTGTTTCTATGTGATGGTGGTTCTCCCTGCAGTGTTCCTGCCGTACACCTGCTTACTACTTGCAATTATTTGACTCATTTCTGCTATAGGAATTGAATGTATTATACATATTTTACATTGTTCATTCTGTAAACATGACATCCATTGTAGTCTGTCCATCAGGAGACAGATCCTCCTCTGACGTCCTCACTAAGGTTTCTTCCCTTTTTTCCCAATGGAAGGATTTTCGTTTTTTGGAGCTTTTCCTATGCCGATGTTAGGGTCTCGGGACAGAGGCAAATTTGTAATTTGCGATTTTGGGCTATACAAAATAAAATTGAATTGATTCATGATGAGTGCCCGTTACTGATGTTACGTGGTAGACATAAACAAACTGCAAAATGGCAATGATTGCTGTTGGCGGCGACTGGGTTTGTAATGAGAGGATTAAATGATTAGTACTGACTTTCCAGAATGTGTTCCTATGGCAACTACGGCTCCACTGGGATGGAAGTCTGCACAGTGTCCGTGTTCCTGAGGTATAAAAAAAAGCAGTCAATCCTCCAAAGAAGCAGTCATCCATCCATCATCCAACATTCAGCTGTGAATGATTCGTTCATCATCCAAGATTCTGCTGTCAATTATCCTTCCAAAATTCAGCTTAGTCAACCACCCATTATCCAACATTCATCTGTCACACGTCCACTTACCTCCAGTGTGCGGCTCCATTGGAGACTGTGATCCTCCGAACTCCAGGCCAAGACCAGCCGGTCTTGAGCACAGGTCAGGAACATACCTCTGGAAGGGTGAGAGGCCAAACCCCACAGCTCATCCGTGTGACCCTAAACACATCGAAGGGAACAGAAAGACCCTGAACACATTACAAGACACAACAAAGACCTTGACCACATCAGATGACAAACAGAAGATCCAGCAAAACATAATGCGATCTCACCTGGACCTCCACCTGGAAGCCGTCATTGAAGGTTCCTCTTAGGATGAAGTTACGAGATGTTCCGACTAAAAACTCATCCCCCTTCCCTTCAGACACTGCTCTGATGGTTCCGTACTGATCCGGCACCTAGATACAAACAGTCATGTGACCTCAGTCAGGTTCTGGAGCCGTGATTTTAACTACTATTATTAATCTTAGTCTTCTAATCCTAAAGTTTCTACTTGGAACTTGACTTGTTACCAAAATTGCTGAAAATAAAGATCAGAAAGTGTATGCGTTACTTGTTTAACAAGTAGAGCTTGTGAGCACCAATTTGAGTTTTAGACTAGTGAGGACATTTTGGAAAGTGGGGAAATTTTGATTGGTTCTCACTTTGGTTCAGACGTCTTCAGGCCTGTTTGAGGGTTCAACTGGGTTTTAAGAATTCCCTTACAGTCAGGCTCATGTTAGGTCATGTAGTTGTTAAGGTTATGGTAAGGGGACAGAAAATGCACAATGTCAATGACCGTCCCTACAAAGATACAAGTACATGTTGTGTCACCTCAATGTCTCGGTCAGCTCTCAGTTCATGGTCCCACAGGATGATTTTTCGATCTTTGCCTCCTCCGGTCAGCAGAGTGCCGCTCCTCATTTCACAAACACAAAACACACTGCCCTCATGACCTTTGACCTGCCGACTGATCTGAAACGCTGCAACACACACACACACACACACACAGGTTTAATCCACCCTTTTAATCCACGTGTATAATTCTGAATACGTTTCTCTTTCTGGAGATTCCCTGTTCTGCAGTTCTAGCAGGATGCAACACAAAGCCCACAAAACATATTTGAACTAATCTGCTGGATGAGTTGGACTTTAAATCAATTTTTAATTTTCTCTGTCACAGAGTCGGTTTATTACTTTAATAACTTGATGTCTCAATCTAAATCTCTTATGTTATGGAAGGTTCCAGCAGTCTGAATGTTTATTCTTTGGCATGGCTTCTCATTAAAAGCGGTTTGACAAATGTGAAAGCATTGCTGAAAATGGGCCAACACATACACACTGTGGGAAACTACTTATGTTATCATTGTTTATCTACTATATCCATTACATCTGTTTTTAGTAGCAATTTCTATTCAAATCATTATGTTGCTACTCAATCTTTGAATCATTTCTGCCATATGCATTAAATGCATAGCACAGATTTTTTGTTTATTGATGGATGGTTATTATATATCATATATTCAATCCCTCCTCGGCCATTATCCCTATGGTTTCTTTCTGTGCCAACAAGGGGGTCAAACTACAGAGAATATCACGTCTACAGATCGTGAAGCACAATAAGATAAAGCACATTTTTAACTTGTGATATTGGGCTATACAAAAATTAAATTGGAAGTAAACTGAACTACTACTAAACTGATATTAGGTCACAATTAGTTTAAATCTGGGATATAGTTAAGAGCGCACTCATATCTGCAGTGATTATTTCTACTCTCTTTTTGCTGGTTCCTATGAATTCCCAATGTGCCATTCAATTCCCAATTAAATAATGAAATACATTTTTTTTTTTTCACGCAGGCGCATCCAAGTGGCTCTTGCAGCAGACAGAGCACAAGCAGACAGACTACCACACCCCGAAATTTGTAAACCTTTCTCACAAGGAGAAATGAAATAAATAAAGTGTATCAGGATTGATCTTCCAGTAAAGTGTCTGAAATACTGATAGCAACACAGAGCACATAATAGTAGGGCTGTGAATACATTAAAATAATTAATCGCACATTTATAAATTCATAAATCTCATAAATGTTGTTGTTACAATATTTTAAGTTTTTTGTCATCTAAAGACTAAATCTTAACAGTAATGAGTAATCACTTTAGAAAGTGTGTATTTTAGACACTGTTGTTTAGTTGTTAACTACACACATTTGATCATCTTGGAGGCAGAATTCCACCGGGTGGAACATGTTGAACTACTGACTCTTCCTGCTGTCCTTGTGCACTTTGCCCTCAACTCTACATCATTTAACGGCTGTGTTTGAAGTGCCAACAATCTCCCCACATTTAGCAGGACGTTTTCAAACCACGATCTTTTAGGGACACAGTGGTGGTCCTCTGGAGACAGTGTGCCGCGCAGGCTAACATTAGATGTTGAGATGGAAGTAGCTTTACAACTAGCTTAGCCGAGCTCCTAGCTTAGCATAGCAGTGCTTTAAGTGGTCCGTTATCCGCTCACCCCCCTTCTGTTTCTAAGTAATTCCTGTGCAGTTATCTGCTGTATGGCGTGCCTCTGTTTGTTTTACTTGCTCTCTTCAGCTTGACGTAACTGACATCAGCTAGCGGCAGTTTTGTTTCCGAGGCCGTTTATTTCCAGGACCAAAAGTAAACCAGGAGTAAACAAACGAACGTTAAAATATTTTGTTGCATTAATCACATAGATTAATGCGTTAATGTTGACAGCCCTAAATATAAACAACCTGATGACCTGCTTGCGTTTCAATCTCTTCTCTCCTCTTTTTCTGCTTCTATCTCCGCTGCCAAAAGCTCTTTCTACCAATCCAGAATTGAATCTTCATTTTCTAACCCCCAAAAACTGTTTTCTACCTTCTCCAACTTCCTCGAACCCCCTAGTCCTCCTCCCCCCTTCCCCCTTCTTCCGGGAGACTTTGTCAACTACTTAAACTAGTATGAACTACAAAAGAAATAGCTGACATACGCTCCTCTTTCTCAAACCCACCTCCTACTACTTGTGTCCCACCGACTTCACCTCCTTCACCCCCTGTCTCCTAACCAAATTCTTACCCTAGTAACCTCTGCCTGTCCGACCACCTGCCCTCTCAATCGCATTACACTGCTAGAGCTGCTTCTCTCTCCTCTGTCCTCATCCTTCTGGACCTCTCTGCTGCATTAAACCACCAGATCCTTGTTTCCTCTCTTCAGGAACTTGGTCTCTCAGGCTCTGCTCTCTCCCTTCTCTCGTCCTACCTCGACAGCCGCACCTACTGGGTAACCTGGCGAGGATCTGTGTCGGAACCTTGTCCTCTTACTAGTGGAGTTCCTCAGGTTCCGTCCTGGGCCCCCTTCTCTTCTCGCTCTACACCAACTCTCTCTGCGCTGTCATTCGCTCACATGGCTTCTCCTACCACAGCTATGCTGATGATACCCAACTAATCCTCTCCTTCACTCACTCAGTTCTCTGCCTGTCTGACTGACATCTCTCAGTGGATGTCCGCTCACCATCTGAAAATCAACCCCGACAAGACGGAACTACTTCTCTTTCCGGGAAAAGATTGACTCCCAACATCACTGACAACACGATCCTGTAGATACTCTCTCTACAACATCAGGAGAACACGTCCTCTTCTCACTCAGAAGGCAGCGCAGGTACTGATTCAGGCTCTTGTCATCTCCCTCCTGGACTACTGTAACTCTCTCCTGCAGGTCTCCTGCTACCACCATTCCACCTCTGCAGCTCATCCAGAATGCTGCAGCTCCACTGGTCTTTAACCTTCCTAAGTTCTCCCACACTACTTCACTCCTCCGCTCTCTTCACTGGTACCGGTGGCTCATCCAGTTCTAAACATTGGTGCTCACTAGGGGTGTAACGATTCATCCACTGATTTATATTTCTGCGATCCAACTGAATCGATCTGTGCAAATCGGCATTCCGGACAACATATATCGATTACAAATCGATTGAAATGGTACATAAATCGATTTTTTATCGATACTTGGAAACTGCACATTGGATTTAAGCACAAAAACTGTATAGATATGTGTTTGTTTGTTTTTTAGCACTTTAGACACGTTAAACGTTACTCGATTCAGTCTGCCTGTCTGTTACGTCATCAGTACGCAGCGGCAGTCGCGCGGAACTCTGAACAACAATAACAACACACAGCGTGGAGGAGGCGACTGCGAGCGAGACATTTACAAACCAACTTATCGATCCAGCGTGTGGAAACATTTTGGCTTTTGCAAACACGGAGGTGTTCTAAATAAGTAGTTCGCTGTTTGTAGAATATGTAGAAGCCAAATAAAAAAACACGGAAACACGACGAATCTTTCTGGCCATCTACTAAGGTGCCGTGGGATTGAACAACGCCGACAGTCAGGACCTCTAGCAGCGTTACCGCTGCAGCAGCAGCAGGTAACTCCAGCTCTGCAGACACCTCAGGCCTCGCCAGCACCAAAATCAACATCACAGCAACAATTGCCAAGTTTAGCTGTAAAGACATGTGGTTGAAAATCCGGGGTTCTGTGAATTGATCCAAACATTGTGTAATTATTGTGTAATGTTTACATTGAAAATGGTTGCATTTGATTCAAATAAAAGGTTAATACATTTGCCATTAATTGTTGTTTGCTTGTTTTATAATATCCATAATTAATTTAAACCTGATTTCCTTACAAGAAACAGGGATCTCGGAAAATTTGCCGGCACTGTCCAGTAAAGTTACTGAATCGATTTCAAGTCACTGAATCGAATCGTTCTAAATTAATCCAGATCGTCCATGAACCGAATCGGCAACCATGAATTGCGATTCGAATCGTTGTTAAAATGAATCGTTACACCGCTAGTGCTCACGTACCATGCTGTACCATGGATGGGGTCCAGCTTACATCCAGGACATGGTCCGACCCGCACTCTCCACTCTGCATCTGATAAACTGCTTGTTCCTCCTCACTGACAGCAAAACATTCGACTAGATCACCACTCTTTGCTGTCCTGCTCCTAAATGGTGGAACGAGCTCTCTGAAGACATCAGGACCACAGAGAGCCTTCACATCTTCAGACTAAAGACACACCTCTTCAGACTAACCCTATCCCTATGGTTGAATGCACTTATTGTAAGTCGCTTTGGATAAAAGAGTCAGCTGAATGACATGTAATATAATGTTTCATGTTACTTTCCATTGATCAATGGAGTTTATATTGATTGATTCACTGAGGTATAGCTCCTTTTTCTATCTGTGGTTTCTCAAACCTATGACAGCTCTCGTTTTTGCTGTGTTCAACTTTCAGATAGATTGAGAAAGAGTTGCAAAGCGTCAAGCTAATGAAATCAATGAGGAAAAAACTAATCTGATAGGAAACAAACTTTGAGGGACTATAAATAAAAAAAATAAAAATAATAACAACTCGTATGGATACGGGAGACAAATTGTAGCAAACCATACAACTTTGTTTGGTAGCAAGACTGGTTTTTAACTCTGTACTCCTAACAGGGATTCCAGTTAAATAAACACTCACCTCTGGGACCCTTCCCACTTGGGGTCTCAGCAGAGCTCCTGCTCCAGACCAGCAGGACCCCCCCAGAGTCTCCAGTCAGGATGTCTCCATTGGTAAGGAATGCCAGACACTGAATGAACTTTGGCTTCTCGTATTTCTTAAAACAAGAAAAGAAACAGGGTTAGTTTGACCTGGACAAAAGACTCGTGGGTTATACAAGCACAACAGAGTTAGACCAGGTCTAACAACTGGGACTTGAGATTTGGACCAAGACTACAGACTGGGACTAAAGAGTTAGCTCACCCCAAAGATTCCTTGTTTACGTGCCAGCAAGTTCCCGGACCAAGTCCAAAAGAAAATGTGTGACTTTCCACAGGTGACAATGGTGTTTGGGTCAGTATGGTGGAACTCCACGGCCAGCACCACCTCATTCGTGGTCTGAAACACGCCAGTTCGAACCAGGTCAGTATAAACCAGGTCAAGTATAAAGATTCAACATTACACACTCCAGCAGTAATAAGAAGAGGGACGTTTTACCTTGATCTCAGCGATCTTGGACTTCTTTTGCCAATCCCAAACTGTTAACATATGATCGTTGCTGTCGTCAATAACACTGAGGTGCTGACCAGAGTCCTGACAAAGGGAGACAATTAAGTCTACATGTAACTGTTTCTGATGTACAGAACAACAGAGATCAGAGCGCCACTCACAGCCTTGGAGAAAGCCAGAGAGCCGACACCTCGTTCAAACGTTCCCAAACCAACGACCTGCAGGGTGGAGAGACTGACACTATCCCAGACACGGACATGAGGCTGGACGGCCTGAGCACAAGGGTCAAGGTTAATTTAGTCAGCAATATTAAAATGAGATCTCAAATTGGTTTTGCCCTCACCCGTCCATCTTTGTCTACTCCTGCAATCTGTCCGGTAGCAATGCGGATCTTATCAGGATGGATGGCAAGACTGAGGGAGAGACACAATAAGATCCTGAAATCTGGTCACAGTATAACCAGATTCAATATATACATACATACAAAAATTACACACACACACACACATAAATTACATACATTTACGCTAATACTAGGGCTGTCAATAGATAAAAAAAAACACATTTGGAAATTCCTTATATTGAAATAAGAAGTTTGTTTTTCTTATAAAATCGTATAAACTCTTTCTAAAGTAATCACTTTAGAAAGCATGTATTTTAGACACAGTTGTGTTTGAAGTGCTGACAACCTCCCGATTTAGACAGGACGTTTTACAAACCACTGTCTTTTTGGGGACAGTGGTTTGGTTTTGCAAAGTGGTGGTCCTCTGCAGGGTAGATGTTGAGATGGAAGTAGCCTAGCAGCTAGCAACATGTTCCGGCATGTTCACTCCTAAAGTGGACTGACTGCAGCACAAGGTTGTTTTGTTCCCGGTTAAAGATTTAGTCTTTAGAAGAAAAACAAACTTTTAAATAAAAAGTTTCAAAGTGTGAGATTTTTTTTTTTAATCTATTATATATATATATATATATATATATATACACATACATACATACATACATACATACATACATACATACACACACACACACAGTTTATCTCACCACTTGACACAGTCAGTGTGTCCGAGATAATGTCTCTGAGTTCGTTCTTCGTAGTTAAACAGGACGACGACGGACGCAACAAAATAAACGATTTCTCCGGTTGGAAGGAGGTAAATATTTGCTCTGCAGTCTCTACCGCGGTAGCCATACCTGCAAGAGGTCAAGGAAACACATGAATAACACCTGGAAATCTGCTGAAGGTTTTTTGAGGCTCTACCAAAGATCTACTAAAGCTTTACTAAAGATCTATTGAAGCTTTAATGAAGGTCTGCTGAAAACTTACTAAATATTTACAGAATCATTACCATAGATCTACCGAAGCTTTACTGGAGGACTACTCAAGCTTTACTAAATATGTACTGAACCTTTAAAGATCTAACGAGCCTTTACAAAAGATCTACTGAAGCATTACTGAATACATAGTGAAGCTTTACTAAAGATCTACTGAAGCGTTACTGAATATATACTGAAGCTTTATTGAAGATCTACTGAAACTTCACAGAAGATCTAAACTTTGGAAGCAAACTCTTCTTGAAGCTTTCCCCTCTAATCAACTATTTTACTAGCAAGTTATTTTATAACTTTAGCTGACAATGATTAAGCACCACGTTGCTTACATTATATTCAGTTATATTTGTGCTACTAATCAAAAGATACACCCATTCCAGCTTGAGTCTCTCTGATGGAAGTTCTGTCCTAACGTCTTCGTAGTTCTCCACATCTGAAGGGATGAACATGGTGATTGGTCGGCCACGCATGAACATCTTGATGTGACTCCCCTCTGAAAGGGCATACAGAATCAGAACACATGTTGGAGAACAAAAGATTCAATGTGGACATAAATGTAGTATAAAAAAAGAATGCTGAAATACAACCATTCATTGAGTGAATTTACAGGTCAATTTGTGTCTCTGTGGTTGTCTTTAAATCTTTATGGTTGTTTTTATCTCTTTGAGGAGATCTTCATAACTTCGTAGTTGTTTTTGTCTCTGTAAGGGGCTGAAGGGTAGAATAGTGGGGGGAGTGTACGTTCCTGCCATAAGCCTTCCACCCACTCCAACAGGGGAATGGAGATCAGGTGTGCTAAGAGACACACTTGATCTCATCTTATCTTCAAGGGGTGGGTGCAAAAGGAGAAGCACAGAAGAATTTGAGGAGGAGACATTTTGGGAGAGGAGCAGTTTGGGTGCTCCCTTAGATCTTCAGGGAAAATCCCAGTCGTATGGCGCTCGGTCTGATTCTTTAAGTTTAAGGGTTAGTTTGTTTGGCAAACACGCTCTGAAGACACACTTGGTCATCTGTTTTTGTTTCTTCACATTATTTTATTAAAAAATATTACTAGATACCATCCGCCTCTGACTGCTGCGCGGCCATTTTTGTCTCTTTGTGGTCATCTTTTTATCTTTCAATTTTTGTTTCTCAATGGTTGCTATTTGGACTTGGTAAGCAGAAGATCAATACTAAACTGTATTTTAACCTTTCAAACAAGGGCTCAATGTCTACTGATCAGACCACGGTACACTGATAACGACTGATCTGTGAGGAGATTAAACAATGTTTAAAAGAAGTTGTGAGGGACAGGTGAAGACGACGTGAGGGACAGTGAAGCAGGGGAGAGACGGTTGGAAGATAGGTGAGGGCCATTGGCTTGTACGTCAAACGGTTTGTAAAGGAACGCATGCTATATGAACATACAAACACTAACCCTAGGAAACACCAGGGCCTCGTATGTGGCTAACTGAGTTAGTCCTGGTTTCTCTGATAAACTCTTCAGCCTTCTAACATAGGACGCACACACACGATTATCCTGATGACGGACATCTGGTTCTAACTAACAAGACTGTTTGAGCAGATCAGCCTTTGAGGAACTGAGATAATCATTTTGTTAATTTGAGCTGGGTAATAGGACATTTGATCGACTTAGTTGAACCACGTACGAGCAATAGGGCCCTGGTGAACATCTATCAGGGGAACATCTTGAATTGGTTCACCCCGGTCACGCTCGAATATAACCACCAGGTTAGGATCAGTAGTTATACCGGTTCTTACCAGGTAACCCCCCAGGTTATATACTATAATCCTAACCTGGTGGTTAATAACGAGTTTGGATACTCTAGGTAAAGCAAGGTTGGCCTGGACTAGCCTGACTAACGACTCATTCAATTTATTTTGTACACTTACCCACGCTCAAATGAGCTACGATCACATGCTCTACTTTTAATTTACTGGCCTCCACTTGTAGGACTTCCTCATTTCTCTCAATCTCTTAATAAAGTTCAGGTGGCACCCATTTGACCGTATATGTCGGTAAACGACAGTAGGGTCGGAGTCACAGACAGGTGTGAAATCACCTGATCGGGCCGGCGAATAAGAGCGAAAGAGATGAAGAGTAGAAAACAGGAAGCACTCATTCAGCTGCTGTTAGCATGTTAGCTCGCTCTGCTGACTACTTAGAACTTACCAGCTTGGCTGTTTTTCTCTCGTGTCGACATTTTGGCTGGTTTGAGATAAAGACATTGTCACTCAACAAAAACACCACCAAAGACAACGCAAACAATACAAACAACAACAACACAAACTAAAAGAGAAACATAAAGAGGTGCAACAGGGCCCGTTGGATCAATCTCTCTTTGATGATGATCAAGCCTAACCCCCTATCCCAAATGTTAAGGTTCGGGCGGACGGTGGGCCGCCGCCCAATATATAATGGTACGAGAAACACTGCATCTAGGCCACCTTCACATCTGGGCTCGTTTCTAATGACTTAACATTAGCATCTTCAGAAATAAATATGAAAGTTGGGCTGTAAATGAGTGACATTATTCAGGTAAGTTCATTGGTGACATTGGTAACAATGTAGGTGGAATTCATCATGAGACGAGCCAAAAGTTAAGAAAAATTACCCAAAAAAGTATTGATACACAACCAAACAGTATCAATAAGAGCAGTGGTGTTACTCACAAGTCATCTTTATTGAATTCAAAGAGCTAATTTCTGTCACCAGGACGACGCAAACAAGAGTCACGAAGGGACAAACATGGTACAGCACAGATAATAACGATTGTGAATATTGTACTAATATATATGGTTTATGTAGTTACCTTGACTGATGACCGGCTCTTTGTGTCTGAAACATAATTAAACAAACGTTTTATTCAGCATTAAAGATTTAATTATAAACAGGAAACACACACAATATACATTTATACACACATGTATATACATGGTCGGCTCAGAATGTGGAGTAAACATGAAAGCATGGATCCATCCTGCCTCGTCTCAACAGTTCAGGCCGCTGGTGGTGTGATGGTGTGGGGGATATTTTCTTGGCTCACTTTGGGCCCCTTAGTACCCATTGAGCATTCTTTAGATGACCATGTCCATCCCTTAATGACCACAGAGTATCGTCTTCTGATAGCTGCCTCCAGCAGGATGATGCACCATGTAACAAAGCTCAAATCATCTCAAACTGGTTTCTTGAACATGAGGATGAGTTCACTGTACTCCAAAGGCCTCCAAGTCACCACATCTCAATCCAATAGAGCACCTTTGGGATGTGGTGAAACGGAAGATTCACATCATAGACGTGCAGCAGACAAACCTACAGCAACTGCGTGAGGCTGTCATGTCAATATGGACCAAAATCTGTGAGAAATGTTTCCAACACCTTGTTGAAAGTATAACAGCAAGCATGAAGGCAGTTCTGAAGGCAAAAGGGGGTCCAACTGTTTACTAGCAAGATGTACCTAATAAAGTGAGTGTACACACACATTTGTACACAGTATTCAGAGGTACTTGTACCTGTCGGCGTTCTTCACCACCTTGGCCAACAGCTTGGAGGTGGAAGCAGCTTTCACAAGTCTGTTCCTGTTCTCCTCTGAACTGTCCCAGGTGCTGCTTTGAGAACGTTCCATACCTGAGGACCGCTTCACACTGGGGCCTCTGCTCACACAAACACACATAGAGAGCGACAAGGAGACACACACAGTTTCCATTAGGAGGACAGAAAATAACACTTGTTTTTCAGATGGATTCTTAAGTATTGTTAAAATACGAGACAATAATGTGATACTTAATTAATAGCAATAGCATTGTGGTAACAATAATAATAATGTTCTAATAACAATAATATTGTAATAAAGAAAATGTAATAATTATGTAACATGCTAGTAAAATGAATAATACAATTAGTAATAAGAATAATACTATTATAATAATGTAATAAAAATGATAACGTAATAATCAAACAGCTGTTTGATGCTGAAGGCCCCATTAGAGACAAGACATTGATGGTCGAAGTCGAACAAGTATAAGTTGTCCATGCGGCGCCCATCTTTCATGGGTCCAGTTCATCATCATATTCCAATAGAACTAATCAGGTAAGATGGTGGACATACCATCATAGACTATGTTATATATTTGCTTGTGTGTTGTTTTTTTAATTGCGGCGGTTAGTCAGCTGATCCTCTAGAAACTCAAGCCACCCGCTAGAGGAGCAAGAGGAGAAGAGAAGGAGGTCTTCAGGTGAAGCTGGGAGCAGAACAGGGTTAATGGTTTTGATAAAAGGCAGCCAGAGCCTTGAGTTATAAGCAGCAAGCCAAGAGTTATAAGCAGCAAGGGAGGACCAGGAGTTAGGAGGCTCAAGAAAAAGATTCAGAAGAAGCTAGAAGAAGGAAATGTTAGTGATTAAAAACACCAATCCCGCCTGGGCTTTCTACCAGCAAAGAGTATTGAGGTGGAGACCCCTTGATTCCAGAAGACACCCTGAAGATTCCAAGAGCATCAAGATGCTCTCAGAAGACTCCAGAAGGCCTCAGAACACTTCAGGATCACAGACAGGTCCCTCTAGACTTCTCCTGAGGAGCCACAGTCCTGCTTTATGTCACCGATTGGCTGGATTACGTGTGTTCAAACAATGGTACACCTGCACATGAGCTGGTCAGGTGGGCTGTGAGGACTGTGGGTCCTCAGGAACAAGATTCAATGATCTCAGAGCAGCGTCAGCGGGAAGTGATTTCAGATAACAAAGTGGAACCTTTTGGGAGGAACGTTGGCTTTACTGCTGTCAGCAGACTGAGGAGGTCTCTGCTGCTGGAGATTCTGGGGAAGGTGGGGGGAGGAGGGAGAAGGAGACAGATCTTTTGGGTGAGGAAGCTCCTCACGTTCCTGGATCTCCTCCATCTGAGATCGCTGGCTGCCGAACTCCTTCTTCCTTTCTGCTCCACTGTGGACAAAACCAGGGCACTGAGAGTCCACAATTACTGGTTCCACTGTTGTTTGACTGTGGTTCTGAGTTTCTACTGCATTCTACTCTGGTTATACGATGTCTTACTGCGGTTGAGCTGTGATTCTATTGAGTTTCGACTGTGGCTCTGAGTTTCTACTAACTCTACTCCTACTGGGTTGTATTGGTTCTGCTGGCTCTACTGGTTTCACTTGTCTTGTACTGCGTGCCACTGGTTGTCGGTTCTGCTATGATTCAAAGCACTGATCTAAGAACACATATTCCTCTCAACAAAACCAGGACCATGAGAGTCCAAAACCACTGCGAACAGCTTCCTCTTAATCTACTTAATGATTCCAGTAAATGAGAGGGCTTAGTGCTGGGGGACATATACCGCCATACTGTGGAATTATGAGCCTCATTAGATGTGTAACCCTCCAACTCACGTGTAGAACTTAATACCTCAAGAATCCATTACTCAAACATTACTCAGTTTAGAAATAAACACATTACCTTGTTACACAAACAATTTGTCCAATTTGGTTCTTAAGCAGTTTGAGCTAACAAACTCCAGTGTACTCTGGTCTGGTTTTGACACATATATTGAAATACACACACATATCATTGATTGCATGGATCAATCAGATCCGGTCTGTAGACACCTGGGAGGAAAGAAAAATCTGTAACGGGTTAAAAAACAACATTAACCAGACAAGAACATACTTTAGCTTGACACAAGTTGATGTGTGAATAAAGGTGGTTATAATCCATGGAACCAGTGAGCTGTTGATGTTTCCTGGTGTAAAACCAGAAGAATACAAACATCCCAGGGAGAAGAAGAGTGTTTTACACAAAGGCACCATCAGTAATATCTACCTGGAGACACAAGGAAGTTTGTTAGGAGAATGCTCATGCAGGCTTTACCTCCTCGCCACCAAACACAGCGTTTATCTCACGTTGTGTGCCACTGCTATGAAAGGGAAGCTTCCCACGTGGCTCCTAAGAGTAGGGATCAAACTACGACTTTGAGCTTTTTAACTTAGAACTATGAACATTATATAAACCCTTTACAGTTTACTTAGCGTTTCCGCTTTGTAAGAGCTTGAAGTGTATCTATTAGTTCATTGGAATTTGGGGAATATTAATAAATTTCATTTTAGATTTATTACACTGTAATTTTACCTCTTGGCAGCAGACGACATCGTCTCCTTCCTGGTGACCGAGGTGGACTCTCTCTTACGCCCAGGTGTTCCTCCATTGGCAATAGAGGACATTGAGTATGCTTCACGAAGAGCAGCACCACCTGATGGAGGAAGCAAGTTACTGTTAACACTGTTAGAGGCTTTCCAGTAGGTGTGTCTGTTCATATTTCCCAGTACTTATTACGGGTCATTTTAGCTGATGCTTTTTATCCAAAGCGACTTCCATTGCATTTTAACTCATGGCTCTTTAGATTTTTGCCCGGGGGAGCAATTAGGGGTAAAGCCTAGTTTTTGCTTCTGCATTTTCAGAGAGACACAAGGACATGCAGACGCAAGAGACCCTTGCGTGTCTTTTCACACCTCCTTGCGTGCGTCGATCCATTTTTTTAGCGTCTAAAGCGACGCAGCCTCCTGCAGCAGCAGGCTGTGATTGGTCCTCTGACTACGTCCTTTACGGAGTCTCACGTCTCCGTTTTCACAGCACAATACGGCCGTTATTAAAAGGAAGAACGTTGACGAGAGAACGGATCTGATTGAAGAGCTTTTAAATATGAGCGCTTGTACAAGCCGTCATTGGCGGACTATGAGGCCGCCGGATGGCCTCTGATTCATGGAGGGAGATCTCCACCAACGAGGGAACAAAGTCGTGGAGGAAAATACGGGACAAATGTGTCCGTGATGAAAAGCAGCAGTGTGGATGCACGGGGCAATAAAGTCTATGATCAATAAATAAAGCAACCAGCGACTTCCACACACAAAGACGTGACTCTCCAGGTCGTCTTCAACAAAACACGTGACTCCACCTGTTGTTCTGGAGGTGAATCGCTCTGCAACACACGCAAGACTTTACAACCAGGAAGTGAAACCAGTGCGTCGTCACAACGGTAGGGACACTTCAACATGGGACATGGAGCAGCCAGGGCTCCCCCTCTCTACCTATGGGCCACTGTCGACCCCCCTCCCCGTACTTACTGGTTCATGATGTAGTAACATGAGAACATTACCTTTGGCTGCATGTTTTTTGGAAACAGAGACTGAGGCTTCAGAAGCGGCGAGGCGGCGAAGGACGTCAGCGAGAGCGGCTTTCATCACGGTGAGCTCGTCTTCCTGCTGCTGGACACGCAGCTCCAAAGCAGAGAGGCGGTCGTTGACATCCGAGACACTGGCTCCAGACATGCTGTCATCTACACAACAACCAGACAACTAGTTTAACAAGACAAGAACAGCAACAACAGTAGGATTCACATCTGAGATATGGGCTCCAGACATGTAGTCATCTACACTACAATAACTTGAAAACCGGGTCCCTTTCCTCATACGTGGCTAACAGTTAGCCGGATAATTATCAGGATATTATTACACAGATCTGGCTTTTCAGTTCCACAAAGAAAGTTGGGCAACATCGCCATAGCAACAACTCAAAAACTTGAACCTGGTCCGCCCGGGCTTGACGTTTTATAGGGAGTAGTGTTGCACAGTGTACCAGTACTAGAGGTACCGCGGTACCCTTACGTTGAAAACAATACAGTTTTTAACATTTTTAGTACCGGTAACTAAAATTGTACCAAATAATACACACTTCATGCAATAGGCGACATGCTGGTGGAGCCTGATGGTGCGTTCACAACAAAAGCAAAGCAAATTTCCGCCCCGCAAAAAAATGGGACGCGAATAATTTGCTTCGCTTTTGGTGTGAACGCACCATGAGGGTGGATCTTCACCTAATTCTTTTTAGTCAAGGAAATATGAATGTGAGAATATTAAACAATGATAAACAATGCTTCATTTACTGCATATAGTAAATGGCGCATTGTTTATCCCACAGACAGTCAAACAGATGCCAGGTAAATAGTAATAAATAAAACATCTGTAAGGTTCCCTAACATTAGATAAATATTCCAGTACCCTATTTGTGGTATTGTATTGTAAGTATCGGGTACCGTATCATTTTGGCAGGTATAGTATGAAAGTCACAATTTTGGTGTCATGACAACCCCAATAGGGACCAATGACCTATGAGACCTTCTAGAGCCGTAATGTGGTGACGAGAGACAGAGAGACAGGCTGTCTCTCATACTGTCCCACGCACTGTCCCACAGGCTGTCTCTTATATTGTCCCACGCACTGTCCCACAGGCTGTCTCTCATACTGTCCCACGCACTGTCCCACAGGCTGTCTCTTATATTGTCCCACGCACTGTCCCACAGGCTGTCTCTTATATTGTCCCACGCACTGTCCCACAGGCTGTCTCTCATACTGTCCCACGCACTGTCCCACAGGCTGTCTCTCATACTGTCCCACGCACTGTCCCACAGGCTGTCTCTTATATTGTCCCACGCACTGTCCCACAGGCTGTCTCTTATATTGTCCCACAGGCTGTCTCTCATACTGTCCCACGCACTGTCCCACAGGCTGTCTCTCATACTGTCCCACGCACTGTCCCACAGGCTGTCTCTCATACTGTCCCACAGGCTGTCTCTTATATTGTCCCACGCACTGTCCCACAGGCTGTCTCTCATATTGTCCCACAGGCTGTCTCTCATACTGTCCCACAGGCTGTCTCTCATACTGTCCCACAGGCTGTCTCTTATATTGTCCCACGCACTGTCCCACAGGCTGTCTCATATTGTCCCACGCACTGTCCCACAGGCTCTCTCTCATATTGTCCCACGCACTGTCCCACAGGCTGTCTCTCATATTGTCCCACGCACTGTCCCACAGGTTGTCTCTCATACTGTCCCACGCACTGTCCCACAGGCTGTCGCTCATACTGTCCCACAGGCTGTCTCTCATACTGTCCCACGCACTGTCCCACACACTGTCCCACAGGCTGCCTCTCATACCGTCCCACACATTGTCCTACAGGATGTCTCTCACACTGTTCCACAGGCTGTCTCTCATACCGTCCCACACATTGTCCCACAGGCTGTCTCTCATACTGTCCCACGCACTGTCCCACAGGCTGTCTCTCATACTGTCCCACGCACTGTCCCACAGGCTGTCTCTCATACTGTCCCACGGGCTGCCTCTCATACCGTCCCACGGGCTGCCTCTCATACCGTCCCACGGGCTGCCTCTCATACCGTCCCACAGGCTGCCTCTCATACCGTCCCACACATTGTCCTACAGAATGTCTCTCACACTGTCCCACAGGCTGCCTCTCATACCGTCCCACACACTGTCTCATACCGTCCCACACATTGTCCTACAGGATGTCTCATCTCACACTGTTCCACAGGCTGTCTCTCATACCGTCCCACACATTGTCCCACAGGCTGTCTCTCATACTGTCCCATGCACTGTCCCACAGGCTGTCTCTCATACTGTCCCACGGGCTGCCTCTCATACCGTCCCACAGGCTGCCTCTCATACCGTCCCACAGGCTGCCTCTCATACCGTCCCACACATTGTCCTACAGGATGTCTCTCACACTGTCCCACAGGCTGCCTCTCATACCGTCCTACACACTGTCCCACAGGCTGTCTCATACCGTCCCACACATTGTCCTACAGGATGTCTCTCACACTGTTCCACAGGCTGTCTCTCATACCGTCCCACACATTGTCCCACAGGCTGTCTCTCATACTGTCCCACAGGCTGTCTCTCATACTGTCCCATGCACTGTCCCACAGGCTGTCTCTCATACCGTCCCACGGGCTGCCTCTCATACCGTCCCACAGGCTGCCTCTCATACCGTCCCACACATTGTCCCACAGGCTGTCTCTCATACTGTCCCACAGGCTGTCTCTCATACTGTCCCATGCACTGTCCCACAGGCTGTCTCTCATACCGTCCCACGGGCTGCTCTCTCATACCGTCCCACAGGCTGCCTCTCATACCGTCCCACACATTGTCCTACAGAATGTCTCTCACACTGTCCCACAGGCTGTCTCTCATACTGTCCCACAGGCTGTCTCTCATACTGTCCCACAGGCTGTCTCTCATACTGTCCCACGCACTGTCCCACAGGCTGTCTCTCATACTGTCCCACGCACTGTCCCACAGGCTGTCTCTCATACTGTCCCACGCACTGTGCCACAGGCTGTCTCTCATACTGTCCCACAGACTGTACATTTTTGTACAGTGTTGAGATGTGGAGAATATTGGGAACGCTGCCGAGTGCTCTTGGTAAAGTTTATTTGCCGCTTAATAAACTTTTGGATGTTCCACGTTTTCACTGCTTCAATATATTGAATTTCTGATTTTATATATATATATATGTGTGTGTATGTGCGGATCAGAATATATATCCGCACATACACATATTCACACACTCAAATTCAAACTCTTAGTTCTATATGATCATCTACACATACATATGATACATAAACGCATAAAGTACTTACATCCTCAAAACTATTCATTCATATAAATTAGCTACTCTTTGGGCTTGTTTTTATCTACTTACTTAAAATCGCATTCCATGAAGCTTACTGCCAGCAGGCACATTTAAAGAAATACTATCTGATTATTTGGGTTAGGGTTAGGGTTAGGTGATGAGGCACTTAAATGAGCTTATACATTTTGCCAACACTTATGCATTTAACACTTATAACATTTAAATATTTTGCCGTGCTTGCCGTCTAGCCCTCGCAGTGGGGATGGTGTTTGAGTTTGCCATGATTATTCAATTCAATTTATTTTATATAGACCAACATTGCAATTCGGCTTCAGAGGGCTTTACATTCTGCACACATGCAACATCCTCTGTCCCAAAACCCTCACATTGGCACAGGAAAAACTCCCGTTTGATGGGGAGCATAAAAGGGAAGAAACCTTTAATTAGATTGAAGGAGGATCCCTCTCCCGGGATGAAGAGACTGCGATGGATGTCATGAGTACAGAATGAAGAACAAGAAAAATGAGGCTCCTCTTTGAGTTTAATTGACGTTTTTCTATTAGAAAATAAATTTTCCGGTGATCGTTTCTTCCCTCTTTTGAAGTAGGACGCAAGATTAGGCCTGTCGCAATATCCGATAAAATGACATATTACACACTCTCTGAAATCGCATGCAATAATTGTTGGTGATTCCAATGAACTATGCTGACAAATAAAACGTTCTTTAACTTAATTTTATAAATGTAAATGTTTGAAAGAACGTACTTTTATTACTATGATATTATATTGTCATTATGTTATCAGATCAAATCAGGATTAGGAAACATTTATTGCCAAAATATGTCAAACAAACAAGGAATTTCTCTTCTTGGTTGGTGCGTGACAGTAGACAGTGTAACAAAAGACAAGACAGCAGTGCACAAGTAATAAAATAAAGTAAAATGAAATGCTAAGGGTTAGTAGAATAAGGCTATGGGTTAGTATAAAACAAGAGAATAAACTTAGTTAAAAATTTTAAATATTAAAAAACTTTAAAAATATTAAGCATAAAGTGCACTAGCAACAAGTAACAAACTGACGACAAAGTGGTCTGAAAATTGCCATAATACCACATATCGCAATAAATGTTAGTGCAATAATCGCACAACAAAAATTTGATATTGTGACAGCCCTACGCACGATTGTCCCGATTACAATTAAAATATTGAGACTGTTTGTTTGAGTGCAGATCATCCTTTGAGGAGCGAAGATAGCCTGACTTAAACCATCGGGTTAATTTGAGCTGGCTAAGAGACATTTGATGGACTTTTGATTTGATGGACCACGTACGAGGAACTGGGCCCAGAACAACAACATGACAAAACCTAGAAAAAAAAAAACAGTAGGATTGTTGACATTTCATTGTCTTATTGTGTCATCTACACAACAAGACAAAAAAAAAATTCAACCATAACAGAATAACACAAAACATATTTCTGAAATATTAAGTACTTCATTAAGAGACTAGAAATTTAAATATCAGTTAAATTATTGAAATACTAGGATATTACACAATAGACCCGGGTGTTGATCTGATCGTCTCTGGCAGACCCAGGTCTATACCTCTGCAGGTCTCTAACGGACCCAGGTCTCTGCCTCTGCAGGTCTCCAACGGACCCAGGTCTCTATCTCTGCAGGTCTCCAACAGACCCAGGTCTCTATCTCTGCAGGTCTCCCACAGACCCAGGTCTCTATCTCTGCAGGTCTCCCACAGACCCAGGTCTCTATCTCTGCAGGTCTCCCACAGACCCAGGTCTCTATCTCTGCAGGTCTCCCACAGACCCAGGTCTCTATCTCTGCAGGTCTCCAACAGACCCAGGTCTCCATCTCTGCAGGTCTCTAACAGACCCAGGTCTAGATCTTTTGGAGGAGCTGCTGGTTTTGTGGCACTGTAGCACCCGGAGGGGCGGTGCTGAGTCTCTGATATATACAGCAGTGACACGTGTAAAGGCGCCAGAGGCGCGTGGGGCTCTTATGGTGCCATAGCAGCGCGGGCGGGTGCTAAGTGGTCTTTGGTGCGTGGGCGGTGGGGGGACTCACCCAAACTGCCGGTAAATCCGTCCATTTTCCTGGGTAAAAGCGGGAGTCCGGGCCGGAGGCCTGCGGGAGGCGGAGCGCGCTGCGGGCCTCCGTCCGGGGCTTTCCACCTCAGAGGCGATAAGCGCAGCAGTTTGGGGGTTAAACCCGCGGTGCTGCCAGCTGCGTCCGTCAGTTGGGCCGAAGAGCCTCCGCGTTCCTGCAGACTGTAAGAAGAACCCGCTCGGACAGGAACCGAACCGACAGCCGAAGCGAGAGGAGCCGCAGACACGAAGGACCGATGCTGCTGCGCGTTTCCGACTCCGCCTCCCTCGGAGATGGAGGGAGCGAAAGGGGGGAGGGGGGGCAGGATCGAGGAAGGTCAAGTTTCAGTGTTTTCACTGTAGATGTTGAGCTGCAGCGCCGCTGGGAGGCGATCAGCAGCATTAAGAGGGCCAATGACTGGTTAGAAAAAGGAGGGTTAGGGTTCACGCATATGAATATTTAGATTTATGTATAGTGACTCTCGCTAATGAAGCTTGGGACATCAGCTTGCTTCTTATGCTTTTATTGATGAGCAGGAAAACAAGCTGCCATTGAAACCACTGACTGTTTATGCGACGACTGAAACCATTGAATGTTTATAAGAACACCAAAACTATCGACTCACCAGGCGGCATGCTGGTGTTAGGTGGTGCGGGTTGGTGTGGGGGTTAGCCCTGTGGCGTCTATGAAGGTCTTGAGTTTGAACCCACCAGCATCTTTGACCTGCAGATCGAGAGCTTTGTCTTCTGGGTCATCTCTCTTTTCGTCACAGCGGTAAAGCGAGTGCAATACCGCCCCCGCTGCTCCGATTCTCCATCCAAACTCACAGTCCATCTTCCCCTCACTTGTGAACAAGACCCCGAGGTACTTGAACTCCTTCACTTGGGGTAAGGACACATTCCCTAACTGGAGTAGGCAATCCATCGGTTTCCTGCTGAGAACCATGGCCTCAGATTTAGAGGTCATGCGCCTTCTCCAGGTCCACAAAACACATGTAGATGAGCGTACTCCCAGGCCCGCTCCATGATCCTGGAAAGAGTAAAGAGGTGTTCCGTCGTTCCACGACCAGGACGAAAACCGCATTCTTCCTCTTCAATCCTTGGTTCGACTATCGGCCGAACCCTCCTTTCCAGTACCTTAGAGTAGACTTCACCAGGGAGGCTGGGTAGTATGATACCTCTTCTTTTCTAAATGTCTGTAATCAATCGTGATCAATTCAACACAAAGGTTTTACATACATGTACTCATCTTAATGTGTTCAAAGGGACAAATACAAAGGGAAACACTGTGACCAAACTTCAGTTTTATTAAGGTGAATATAAAAAGCCATAAAAATTTCACTATATAAAATCCAATCAGATTAAAAATGAGACAAAAACCTCAATGAATTCATAATAATAATTCATCAACAGAAAATATGAAATCAGTTGAAGCAGAAAGTCCCAACAAACTCAAAATCTTCTCCGGTTTATTCCCGTCGGTTCAAAATCTTCTTATTCATACAAAATATTTTAACAAAAACATAATTCACTCAAAGCTCCAGGATCCAAAAAGTCTTCATATTCAATCAAATATGTGATCACATGACATTTAGTTCCTATTCATCTTCTGTGGTTTCTGCGGCTCAGTGGTCAGTACGTAGAAATAGAAGAGGAGTAGAACAGACCGGTTCACTGGTTGTTGTGGTGACGGGACTTCACAGAACAGTTTGTTTGACTGGGGGGGGTCACTGGTAAAGCGTTAGCATTGAAGCAGACTTAGCATGCTAGCTAACTAGGGAGCAGTCTGCGTGTCAAATCATTTTAGTCTAACTCCCCTTCTACTCCTTTTCTTTTGAACATTTTGAGCATCAATTAATAATTGCAGTCATTTAACAATCACACATTGGTCCTATTGCCCTGTAAATCACAGTAAACTGAATAATTTCAGAACTTACAAAAGACCTGAGTTCAACCTGAAGAAGATGACGATGATGAAGGACGCACAGAGCATGATAGAGGAACTGAAGGCAGTGTGGTGAAGAGTTTCATCATCGAACAGATGAAGACACAGCAACATAAAAAAGGCCCAAAGAAAGATGTATGCATATTCAGCAGCATGTTTTCAGTAACCATAGCAACAAGGTCATCATGAGATCCTCAAACTGATGACAGGAAGTAAAGGGAGGTACAGCAAAGTTACTGAAGAAGAAGGCACATCTGAAGAAATTTGGTCCACCTGGCAGAGGCCACGCCTCCTCTGAAAGAAGCTCCACCCTCTGTGGGTGTGGCTTCAGTAGCTAAAATTGACCTTCTCGATGTCCGAGATCAGAGTCCTGGCCAGGTAGATCCCCACCATCTGATACCAGGTAAACAGAAACATCAGGTACAGCACTCCAGTGGTAACCAGTGGAAACCATAATAAACACATAAAATGTGTGTAGTACTGTGTGTGTTGTGTTGTGTGTGTGTGTTGTACAGCTAATTAAATAATTACTGGGTAGTGACCTGCAGGAGAGAGATGACGATGAAGACTATGGCTACCGTGTAGAGGTTGCCAGGTAACCAATCCTCCAGTGCAGCAATGCAGCCTTTGGTGTAGATATGCTCAGTCCACTCACTCTGTGCAGGAACAGAAGAACATTACAGAAGCGCTCCCTCAGGAACCAGGAGAGGTTTGCACCATGCTGGCTAGTGAACACTAGTATTCAACTTGTATTCAGCTACGGCTTTATTTATACAGAAAAGTTCTGGTTCTGTATAACCAGACATCCGTTCCACCAGACATGACATAGGGTGCTCCTCCTGTAGGTGTTTATGGTGGTCATGAAATAGATTCATGTTAATTTATCTGGTTCTAATGTTCTATACCAGGGGTATTCAACTGAAATGTAAATAGCTCCAGTTAGAGAACATTTCTAGAAGCAAATGTCCCAAAAATCATAATCTAACTATTTAGGGGGATTAAATAGAGGGATAGAGTTCTATCAAGATCTGCACCTAATCACATAACAAAGAATTGAACATATATGTATGACTGCAAATATAAATAATGTTCTCTCAATAAATAAATAAAAGTAGGGCTGCATTTCAAAATAAGAGAAAATAAATAAAGTGCTTCAATAAAAAAAAGTGACTCTAAAATACATTTTAACTATTGAACAGTGTTATAGAATATATATATACATATATATAATCTCCACCCCCCCACTTAAGAATTCAGCTCTAGTTTGTCCTGCCAACATTTTAAACCTGGACGTGGATGCAGTGCCGTCCTCCTCCTCGTGAGGAGATGCTCATTGTGCTTCATAATGGCGTTTCACATCGACACTTTGAATAAGTGCTTTGGGTTCTAAGCATATGAGACTCTGGTTTAGTGATCCAGGGTGAAGTATGAACAGAAACGTGTCCATTCATTCTACTTTCGCTGTCTATCTTTTTGCAGAGAGCCATTTGTTCCTTATTTCTCTCACACATCCCTTTCTCTCCCTTTCTCCCCCTCACTCGTCTTCTTAAATTTAGCTATCTCTGAGACGATATCTCCCTGCCTGGAATGCAAAGATTCCATTGGTCGGGTGGTATCACATGGGATGGCGTAACACAAATGCTACTAGTCGAAAATACTGCAGACCACCACAGCTGCATCAGGTTTAAAATCACAACTGTCTGTTTTAGCTTAAGGACCGGGTCCGGATGGCATGACTTCTGGGTCCGGATCCGGGCCGCGGCCCAGCAGGTAACTTCTGTTCTATACTTTGCTGTGATCACATGGTTCTCTTTATGAGCACTCAGAGCAGTTTGGAGAATTCTCTCTATCAGCAATGTATAACATGTTTCTGACAAACGTAGACCAGTCAGCTTACATCAGGTCATCTTCCTCACATCCTCCATCGTCACAGTGACAGGGAGGCGGGCCTTCACCTCTATAAACAGGAAGCCACATTGAAAGAACAGGGAGTGACCTCACCGTTGGCTGATTTCTCACGTCGTATCCACACTGACTGTTCAGCACAGAGTCCTAAAACAAACACAATTACTTTCATTCTATGAGACTGAATCAATTATTATTATCGATATTAATCAGTAGTCATCGGCGACAAACTCACAGCAGGATCTGTGATGCAGCAGGAGAAAGGAACTCCACACTTCTCTCTGCTGCGATGGGTTCCGTTACAGCTAAAATAAACATTTTGATTCCAGTCGTTGGGTCCCTGAGCTCCACAGCAGTGGTTCTGTTAAAGAGGAACATACTCACAATTCTGATAGTAGAAGTAGATGATAAAGGTTCTGTTAGTAGAAGATGTAAAGGTTCTGTTTGTGGAGGAAGATGATAAAGGTTCTAATAGTGGAGAAACATACTAAAGGTTCTGTTCATGTTCTGGGGGATATGTTACCATCCTCTGCAGAGAGTCGATGAGGTTCTGCAGGTCGATGTCGTCTCTGTAACCTTTAACATTGGCTAAGAAGAAGTCGTTGATCCATTCTCGGACCTGACTCTGAAACACCACGGCCAGAACCGCAGCCGTCAGCTCCAACAAGAAGATGAAGCCGATCACACCAGAGAACTGAGAAGAACAAAAAGAAAACAACTGGAACGTTGAGAAAAATACGTAGATGGAGAACACCTGAAAAGAAAAACACTAGAACTTAAAAAAAAAAAAAAGAAACTGAAGAGACATGTTTCTAATCGATATACTTTAGAAGACGGATGTTTTTAACGTACAAACTTTAGAAGACAGATGTTTTCTCTCAGAGCTCCCACACATCCGGCAAAGCCCAGGATGAATGTGACGCCACCAACGACCAGGACCAACCAGACCGGATCAAAACCATGCAGCTGGGTTACCTGCGTCAGATCCAACAGGACCCCCTGAAATCCACCACACACAGGCATATATATATATATATATATTAGTGCTGAGCAGAGATGAAAAAAGCATGATTTTTCTGTGATTAATCGCATTATGTACAAAATTCTAAAAAAGATAGTGTACCAAGTGATGACCAATGACCAAAAGTTGTTGTCGGTTGTACGAAGTGAATGAAAGACTTTTCCAAGAGAACAGACTTGAGATAGTTAGGCAGATAATTACTAAGTAAACCTGGAGACACACTGAGCCTCTCATTGTGCACGCTCCGCCATCTTGGTCATGAAGAAAGAAAAAAGAATCACTTCAGTGATGCAGGTTGAGCAGATACACAATGACTAAATGAACTTTTAACATCCACTTTTTTTATCCGTTCCTCCAACTTTACATTGTCTTACTCCTGCACCCAGCTAGTTAGACACACAAGGTCATTTACATTTCAGACAATGAAGAACTTCTCTTCTTCTGAACAATATGACCAAGAGAGAACCTTTCACAGGTGCTGATGTTGTACTTCAGAATGCTGCGTGAGTCTGCATGTCATCACTCTGTTCCATACAACTTGTGTTTTCTCCTTGCGACATGTAAAAAGCCGGTGGCTTCTCAAGTTCCTTTGCTCGCCATGACCTTCAAAAATATAAATAAAAAAATGTGTCTGTGTATGTGCGCATGGGGCGCTGGTACAGCGGACAGACTACTACCCCCCTTCCCCTGTTGGTCCAAGTTGTAAACACTGTGTACTGCTCTTCTTGTGTGTATTTAAATGAAAACGGGAGTCAGGACATAGCGTCTAAGATGCTTTACTGTGTAGCACCAAAGTACACAAATCAAATAGGAGTAAAACTAAAACAAACAGAAGAACACGGTGAGCAAGATTAATTACAAACTACAATTGAACCGTAAGTAGCTCCTACGCTTCTGTAGCAGTCAAATGTTCAGTGTGACAACAGCAGGCGGACCGCTCTGCACCCGGCAGTGAGTAGGATTGTCACGATACCAACATTATGACTTCAATACCTGCCAAAATATTACGGTACCCGATACTTACGATACGATACCACAAATACGAAACTGGAATATTTATCTATGATAGTAATAAATAAAAAACTGTAAGTTTCCCTTTTTTACCTGGCATCTGTTTGACTGTCTGTGGGATAAACAATGCTTAATTTACTTGCATATAGTTTGATATTCTCACATTCATATTTTCTTAACGAAAAATAAAAAGAGACGCACCCTCAGGCTCCACCAGCATGTAGCCTATTGCATCAAGTGTGATGACCTCATGATCATAAAGGCCCACATGAGTGAAATTGTAGGTTATTTTGCTGTATACATTTCTGCTAGACTATTCAGGAACTTATTTGCGGTCTTGCTTTGTCTTGTGTTGCTTGATGTTTGACTGTGTTAGGAAAGTTGTTGTCAAGCTAGCCAACAAAGCTACAGGCTGCCAACTCTCACGTTTTCCCCGTGTGACACGCGTGTTTGCATGTTTTCACACGCACTCACGCCACACATCCAATTTCTTACGCTAAAATCCCGCGCTGGTTCATCTCCAACCTCGCCGACGGTAAACGGCGCATCTGTAACCCGATTCGCTGCACGTAGCGTAACTTACACCCCCCGTCGTCCGTAGCGTTCACCCAACAACATCTCACTCCGTACCGATCACAATAGCATTAGAAAGAAGCCGACGCGAGAGCACTTAATACTAGCATCAATGTCCGAGCGTGTTGTAACAAGCTTGCTAACGAGATGTCTAGCGGCTAAACTAGCAAGTCAACAATTTTCTAAACACAGTCAAACATCAAGCAAGTGCAACACAAGACAAAGCAGACGTCCTCTTTTACTCGGACATTTCCTCTTTTCGAGACCTAAAAATGCGCCCGGGTAGGACGTGTGGTCACCCGAGCTAAGCTAGGCTAAGGCTAATGGTGTTAGGCTGTATATGGGTGAGCAGTCTGCTACATGAGGGCGCGTCTCCCCTGATAACTCGCATGTGAGAGCTGCGCAGTCGATGTGTGCAGGCAGCCTGACACGGAGCGGAACAGTGAGTGCGCTCCAATTGCTGCTTTTTTTAAAGTACCGGTACTAAAAATATTCAAAACCGTATTGTTTTCAACGTAAGGGTACCGCGGCACCTTTCTAGTACCGGTACACCGTGCAACACTAACAGTGAGATATCAAAATAAAGTCTGCTGCCTGCCAAAGAGCAATATCAGTTGTTACGGTTATATACCGGTATATATATATATATATATATACATATATATATGTAGTCGTTCTCTACCCGTGTCCTATGTGCTCACGAGTCCGTATTTCTTTTAGTTTCAGTCGGTTCTGGGGGGGGAGCCCCCCCTTGAAACACTAAATTAAGAGAAATATGCGGTTTTATTTATTTTTTTATTGGTCCCATGAATGTGTGTTTCCTCACCTTTTCACTCCACGCCCAGAAACCAACTGCGATGAAAGCAACACCAGCCAGCTGCAACAAGAAGACACACCAGTAATTAGTCGGGTCCAATTGATCTGATAACACTCCCACACAATTGATTAGTTGGGTTCAATGGATCCCATGACCGACACCTGCAATTAGTCAGGTCCAATAGAGCGGTTGGGTGTTGGGGGGGCTGCCATGGATGACACGCCTCTTCAACATTGCGTGGAAGTGCCAAAAGGGGTGGTGGTACCTCTCTTCAAAAAGGGGGACCAGAGAGTGTGTAGGGGGGCATCACACTACTCAAGCCTAGTTTATGCTTCTGCGTTTTCAGAGAGATGCAAGGACACCTTTGCGTGTCTTTTCACACCTTCTTGCGTGCGTCGACCCATTTTTCTAGACTAGGGTCAAAAGCTACGCAGCCTCCTGCAGCGCAAAAGGCTGTGATTGGTCCGCTAACTACGTCCTTTACGGAGTCTCACATTTCCGTTTTCACAGCACAATACCAACATTATTAAAACGAAGAATGTTGAAGAATGAGCTTGGAGTAGAGCCGCTGCTCCTTTGCATTGAAAGGAGCCAGTTGAAGTGATTTGGGCATCTGGTAAGGATGCCCAAACGCCTTGGATCCCCCTGTCAGAGCTGGTAGATGTGGCCCGGGAAAGGGAAGTTTGGGGTCTCCTGCTGGGAGCTGTTACACCCGCGACCCGACCCTGGATAAGCGGTTGAAGATGGATGGATAGATGGATGGACAATACAGCTGATAACACTAAATTGTCTGATAAAAGATCCAATAATCAAGGTTGATAAAAGCCTTTCCGGACTCCATCAACCACACAGGAAGCCTCTACATCCTGTCAGCTGAGAGGCAGACAGGAAACCGCTCAGTTTCAGGAAATGTAACTGCATGTGGACATTTGAAAGCGTGCAAGATAAAACAACACCGAAAGGCTTATTAACCACTGCCTCACCGAGAGCACCATAGATCTAAGTAATTATTGTGGGTGATTTTAATATTTGCGTGAATGTCGATAGCGACAGCCTTGGAACAGCATTTTTTTCATTGGTGGATTCAAGTGTACAGAAACCTACTCATTGTTTTAATCACAACCTCAACCTGCTTCTGGTGTATGGTATTTATTTCGCTGTGTACCGGACTCGGCGGTTCCTCATATTGCTTTCAGGCACACTCAGAATGGAGACTGTGGAGCACTTTGTGGCTTCTCACTCAGAGAAGGGTTTAGATCTCTGCACATTCCATTACATGTCATTTATCTGACACTTTTATCAAAGCGACTTACAATAAGTACATTTTAACCATAAGGAAACACACTCAGGAGAACAAGTAACAAGAAAGTGTGATTTCATCAAATAAGCCGATTTACAACTTGCTGTAGATAAGAACCATTATAAGTCCAATGTAAGTGCTGCAGTTAGTTAGTGTGTTAGTGGAGGTAGAGTCTGAAGAGGTGTGTCTTTAGTCTGAAGATGTGAAGGCTCTCTGTGGTCCCTGATGTCTCCAGAGACCTCCTTCCACCATTTAGGAGCAGGACAGCAAAGAGTGGAGATCTAGTGGAGTGTTTTGCTCTCAGTGAGGAGGAACAAGCAGTTTATCACATGCAGAGCGGAGAGTGCGGGTCGGGGTGTCGGGTTGGACCAGGTCCTGGATGTAAGCTGGCAGGCAGGGTGGAACGGTTCTGGATGGATCCATTTGTAGTCTGCGTAGTACGGAGCAGATTTGTAATTATTGTTGCAAACAAGGACATTGCAAAGTCAACTGTCCTGTTGAGGCACTGATTCAAAGCAATGCATCAAAAG
>BMAF01002630.1:0-186681 GCA_014132575.2 Gasterosteus nipponicus
TTCATGAAGTCCATCGGCACGATGGAAAGAATACGGCACAACCTCTAACCCACTTAGAAGCGTCGCCCACCCAAAGTGAGCAAAATGGACCAGGAGGAGATGAATTGTGAGGAACTCTGGAGGAGCTGAAAGATCCTCATCTGTCCACAGGACAACTATTGCCGTGTCCTCCACTAATCTGTCCTTTCAGAAGAGAGCAGGAAGAAAGACGCTGCTGAGAGTAAAACAGAAGAAATCATGTTTGGTGTTCAACAAGTCGTGTGTGAGACACATCAACACGAGGAAGAAGGTGCTCTGCTCAGAGGAGACCAGAACCCAACACCACCCATCAGCCTGAGGACACCACCCCAACAGGGAACATGGTGGTGTAGCATCATGCTCCTCTTCAGCAGGAAAGGAGTCACAATGAGGGAAGATGGATGCAGCCAAATGCAGGACAGTCCTTGAAGAGAACATGATGGTCTGCAGAAGACTTGAGACGGGAGCGAAGCTTCAACTCCTAGCAGGACGATGACCCTCAACATACAGCGTGGCCCACTGGCACCTTACACAGGTTCCCAGGCCGTGACCTTTAAATTGGACCAGCAGGTCCGCTCTGTGGTTGAGGCTAGCTTCTTCCAGCTTCGGCTTCTAGCTAAAGTCCAACCCGATCTAAACAGGACTGACCTCGGAAAAGTCATGCATGCTTTTATATCTTCACGTTTGGACTATTGCAACTCCCTGTATGTCGGTATCGGCCGATCAGAACGTCTACAGCTTGTGCAGAATGCAGCAGCTCGTCTCCTGACGGAACAAAGAAGCACCTGTATTGTATCTTTTATTTGTTTGCCTTTTACTGTTCTTTGTTGTTTTACTTTTGCTCGTATTGTTTATTGCTGCTGATTATTTTTATCCTGTAGAGCCCTTTGGCTGGCCATTGACCTTTAAAAGTGCTATATAAATAAAATTGACATTGACATACAACCAGCTATGATGGGATGTTCACATCAAAGCAGGTTTAAAAGGACCAGTCAAACGACCATCAGTGGTCACCTGTCTCGCAACAGACTCCAGATCACCAGGAAGGCCCAGCAGAGGCTGTACTTGGTACGCAGACCTCACATCAATCACCGTGTGGTACGAACCCTCCGCTGCAGGACAGGAAGGCCCTCCAGCGTGGGATAAAAACAGCACAGCTCATGATGAGCAGTTTCTACCCGCCGGCCATCAGGCTGATGAAGCAGCTCGCTCACGAGACACCCCTCACACCCATGCAGACACACACACACCGCTGCTGTGACTTCATGTCACTGATTCTTGTGCAATATTGGCAAAAACGCATGGTGCACTTTACCGTATGCATGCACATATTTATACATTGTGCTCTTTAGTGCATATATATATATATCATTTACTTTTTATTATTTACTTTTATTTTTACATCTGTAGCTTTGTGGAAGGAGGGCTTAGCAAAATAAGAATTTCATTGTACAGAGTAACCTGTTAATCTGTACACATCACAATAAATATCTTGAATCGTGTTGATCAAATGAGAAAAAGTTCAATAACTACTACTAAAATATAAAATAAAATAGACTATTCAAGTCTATTTGAATTCCAGTTTGTCCAAAGGGGGTTGCAGGGCGTCTGAACACTGTCTGTCTGTTTCTTTTCTTACATGTATATTTAATGTCTGAGTACGTATGTTTCTTTTATTAGATGCAGTGACTCTTTTCACCGCAGGCAGGCAGCGCGGCGCTGTGGCGCTGTCTGCACTAAAACCCCACGAGGAAGAAGAAGAAGACCGCGATAGCAACACTTCGCTCGTGCTTGTTCGGGCTTTAGCTTCAAGCTGTTGTTGGAAATCTATACTTTTATTTGAGTTAACTGCCATCTTTGATGTGAACGGAAACGTAGCCGACGGAGTGTTTTGATGTTATCCTCTTAACTCTGTAGCTAGCTTAGCCTGCTAGCGTCCTGTGTGATCGTTAGCCATTAGCTTTGTCCCACCGAGGAATCGGACGATGCGGAACCGACCCCCCATGGGACCGATGGGCGACAGCAGACCTCCATTCGATTCGGGTCCTCCGGGAGGGTTGGGGCCCCCGCCGCCGGGGGGCTGGGGCCTCCCACCCCCGGGAGCTTGGGGTCATCAGCCACCGGAAGACTGGGGCCCTCCACCGCCCGGTGGATGGCCTCTGCCGCCCGAGGAATGGGGGCCTCCGCCCCCTGGAGGGTGGGGACCAAGAGAGCCCCCGCCCCCTGGAGGGTGGGGACCAAGAGAGCCTCCACCACGTTGCTGGGGACCAAGAGGACCATCACCGCCCCCGGGCTGGGGGCTTCATCCAGACGACTGGAGACCACCCCACCCTGAGGATAGGAGACCCCCTCATCCGGACGACTGGAGACCCCCACACCCCGATGACTGGAGACCCCCTCATCCGGACGACTGGAGACCCCTCTCGAGCTGGGGACCCCCTGGCTGGGGTCCGGAGCATCCCCCTCATTCGTGGAGGTCCGAGCCTGTTCCACCAGTACTACCGGTCCCTCCTCCAGACCCCCCAGCCTACGGGCCGGGGCCCGTGCCTCCCATCCCCCCTCCAGCCTGCGGGCTACCTTTAGGGTACCTGAGCTACCCCCCTCCCAGCTGGACCGGAGAGGTGAGCGTCTTCTTCCTCTGTTATTGATCTGATCAATGGGATTGAAGGCTGATTGGATTCTCTTTCTGCCATCAGACCATTGTGGAGGAAGTGATGCTCAACCCACCACCTGATCAGCCTGAGTGGGTGAGTACACAACTCTAACTAACCATGGCAACCGGTCCGTCTCCCTGGTGCTACTGGTTATCTGGTTTAACTAACCCCAATAACCAGACCCTCTCTTCAGATCAAAGCCTTGATTTCGGCTCCGGTTGGTGAGTCGACCCCAGGGGAAACTAAGAATCCCGCCGAAGATCCGTCCGTCGCCAAAACACCGACTGACCCAGCCGCCGCTGCCCCCAAACCCCGACCCGATCCCACTAAGACCAACCGAGCGCTGGGTCTGCTGGGGAAACGCACCTTTGATAAGTGAGTCATTAATTGGAGGCTGGACTTCGTCTCCTCTTCTTTTTCGCCTGAGCCTGACAGCGATGTGTTTGTGTCCTCAGGCCTCCTCCTGGCAGGTCCACAGGGATCATCTCCTTCATCGGGGTAACTCATGATGTGCTTTCTTCTGTATACCTTTTGTCACCACAACTGCCCTCGACCGCTATTATTTGGATATTGGTGGATTTAGTTTTTCATCCGAGTCCGTCTGCCTCTGATCCTCAGCCCACCTTCGGCTACATCGAGAGAGAAGATCTGGAGAAGTTCAGCTTCAGCTTCGCCGCCTTCTTTGGAAACCCGAAGGCCATGACTCCCGGGGTCAGAGTTCACTTCACGGCCTGCAAGGAGAAGGTGAGGCCTGCTTTCATTTCTTGTCCACTTCTCGCTGCAGTCCTGCCCCGACACACAGGGGCGCACGCTTACACCGGCCAACGCCGAGCCCGGCCCCCCTCCCATCCGCCAGGTATGTAGGCTCACAGCTTTGGGGCCCAGCTGGTCTGAATGTGGTCTTCTGTGTGTTGGGTCAGAACGGTCCGATAGCCACAGATGTGAAGGTGGCTCCTGGTGGAACCGAGAACGTGGACACGGAGATCTACGAGGCGGTGGTCAGCCAGCCCATCGCTGAGCCTCAGGTTGGTTCACCCCCCACCCGCCCTGTCCTCTCTCCACCCGTTCCCCGGAATGACCTTTCAACCTCCGCTTTGTTGGCCTGCAGCCCGGTGAACGTCAGTACCCGGGCCAGGTCCACGTGGACATCGGGCCGCTGAGGACCAACCTGACCTTTGACAGGAAGGACAGCACAGTGACGCTGCTGAAGAACGACCAGGTGCTCATCAACCTGCTGACGGACATTGTCAGCGAGAAGAGAAGAGCCACCAACATCAAACCCCAAATCCCCTCCACCTTCAGCAACACCAAGGAGACCAGGGAGAAGGTCAGAGGTCAAGTTAGGTTGGGTTCCTGTCAGGGGCTTAATCTGCTATTTAGAAGACTTTGTATTCGTTTAACACACTTTCAATGTGGAAAGTTTTCGATCTCTGTGTTTTTCAGTTGAGTCCTTTGTGTTTCTGCATGATGACGAGATCCTGATTCTCAACTCGCATGTTGCACACTCCGGGCTTCTTCTCAGCATCTTCAGTCTTAATCATGTGTTTATTTCCTGGAGGCTCAGTTTCTGTCTCTTGAGTCTGTGTTTTTAACTCCTCAGGGCGTCATCCTCAGCCTAAAGGACAGCGAAGGTGTCATCAAGTGTGACGAACATGGTGAGCTTCCCTTCAGCATCAGAGAGAACTTCAGCGACATCGAGTTCACGGCCGAGGACGTTGGCGAGGAGGTTGAGTTCACCGCCCTGACGGTGAGGAACAGGCCTTCAGAGACCTTGTCGCTGCCTTTAGTACGGAAGCGTGTTTCTAAGCCGTGTCGGTCGGTTTCTCCTCAGCTGAGGGGGGGGAAGCGGGCCATCAGGATCCGGAGGGTGACTGAGCCCCTCCTTCTGACGCTGTCGGCCGCCACGGCCGCCGCCGAAGAGGAGGCCGCCGCCCGGCACCCCGTGCTGGACAAAGACTTGCAGCTGAACGGGAAGGCCGGTGTGGGGCCGGAGCTGGGCGTCAACATGAAGCTGGACTCGGAGCTCTACGAGGGCATCGTCAGCCAGCCGATCATTGAGCCCACGGTGAGGAGTCCATCAGGAGCTCTGATCCGTCGCTCTACTACGTCCATGTCTGTTTATTGTTATTCGATGTCTTGGGAGGTTCAACTTTAATCTCCAGGAGCCTCATTTATAAACGTTGCGTACGCACAAAAGAAGACGTACGCCGCTCTCTACGCAATAATTGGTATTTATAAAAAAAACTTGACGGAATAATGTGCCGTCCTTCACGCAGGCTCGGACCCACACGTACGCACAAAACGGGTGAAATGAGAACCGTCGGCAAACGCAAGAAACACGCAAACGTGTGTGAAAGTGTGTAAAACTAGACTGTTGTAAAAGAAATGCCAATACTGCCTCATAAATAACACGAACACCCGATTGATCTGCAGCGTAAAACAAACAAATACTAATTAACACATCTACAAAAAGAAAAGTGAAATATGTTCTGCAATAATATCGGCATGTTATTGAATTCATCCTCTAAACTCAGCTGTTGCTTGTCAGATGTAATCAGACGGACGGTATTTACATTACATCACATGTCATTTAGCTGACGCTTTTATCCAAAGCGACGTACAATAAGTGCATTCAACCATAGGGTACAAACTCAGGAGAACAAGAAAGTGCAATTTCCTCAAATAAGCCAATTTACAATTTGCTATAGATGAGTGACGTTACAAGGTAATAAAACACCATGATGCCGTCACAATGCGTGATGACGCTGATGGCTGATCTTGCGCTCTTAGGAGACGTGGCACATGGAAGGGATTGGCGCTGTAGTGCAGCGCCCCATCGGCCTGTTTAAGGGCAGATGGCGCCGCCTCGACTGCACTGGAGGAGGTTGTTGTTTACTCCTGAGAAGGTGTGAAACATCGTGCTGCATGTGCTGCGCTACATGATGTGGAGCAGCTTCCAAACGCGCCTCGACCCCCTGACCCCGATGTTGGCCCAGACCCTGTCCCCGATCCCCAATCACTGCCGCCAGTCTCTCATCCAGAGACCCGTGCAGACACACCTTGGCGATGGCGCGCTAAACGCTTCTTTGCATCCACTTTGACTCAGACCAGTTTTTCTTTGTTTGGGTCCGAGGTCGTGAGGCTGCAGCGTTGCTCTGCAGCCTTTTGCCCCTCAGGTGCCTTGTTGGCATCAGTGATCCAAAGAGCATCTTTCTCCTTCCACTCCCGATGATCCTCCACACTGAGTGACGTTTTCTTCGTTTTCCTCTCAGTGTTTGTCATGATTTCACAATCGATGAATATTAATTTGTGGGCGTTCCACAGACTATATATGGGCAACTGTGGGCGTGACATGAAGCCGCAAAAGCTGCGCTGCATTTAGACGTGATTGTGATTTATTAAGGGAAAACTGCGTAGGACGTTTTATAAGTCTGAATGTTTCTGTGCGTCCGCACGTCCTACGTTTCATCCGTACGACACTTCTGGCGCAAATCCTACGCGAGGTTTTATAAATGAGGCCCCTGGTCTGGAGAACGTTGTAATGGCCGCTAATTGGTTTTACTGGTTCCTCTCTCTCTGCAGCCCAACATGCAGGGCTACCCGGGTCAGATCCACGCCAACATCGGCCCCCTCAAGACCAACGTGACCTTCGACCACCGGGACTGTGGCGTCACGCTGCTGAAGAACGACCACGTGCTGATCAACCTGCTGGTGGACGTCAGTACCGGGAAGAGGAGGGCAGCCAACATCAAACCCAAAATCCCCTTCACCTTCAGCTACACCAAGGAGAAGAGAGAGCTGGTACCACATGCCTGCACTGCTGCTTGCCTGCCCGGTTCCTCCTCTGGGACCATGAAGAGTGAACCTTTCAGTGTGTGTGTTTCAGGGCATTGTCACCTTTCTGGGTCCAGAAGAAGGAATTGTCAACTCCGAAGAGCACGGCGAGCTTCCCTTTGACATCTGTGAGAACTTTGGCGAAGTCAAGTTCAACAGCGGCGACATCCACAAGGAGGTGGAGTTCACAGTTGCCATGGTGAGTTAGACGAACGTCTGCAGGGCAACAGGAAGTGACCCGGTGTCTCATCCTGTCGCATCATGCTTTCCTCCGTCTTTATTTTGCAGGTGAAAGCAGAAAAGAGGGCCATCAGACTGTTGAGGACCAAAAGGGTGGAGGACCAAATCCTAGAGGAGCAGAAGAGACGGGAGGAGGAGGAGAAGAGGAAGAGGAGGGAGGAGGAGGAGAGGAGGAAACAAGAGGAGGTAGAGAGGATGAAGATGGAGAAGGAGGCGGAGAGGAAGAAGAGCGAGGAGGTCTCTGCGGCGTTGGCAGCAGCCAAATGCAAAGTGAGTTTTTAATGAAACAGAATTTACATAAAATTAATGACTAGAAAATGTATTTCCTGCTGAACATGCGTTGGAATGCAAAAAGCTCATTAAACCGGTAATCATTTGTTATCCCCCCCTCAGTGGTCGCCGCTCGGCATCAGGGTGAGGAACCCTGACACGCAGGATGATGTTAGCAAGGAGCGATTCCAAGGCACAATCCTCAAAGCCATCTCCAAATATCCACGTAAGGAGATCAAGAAGGAGCCCCAGGAGAAGGAGGAGCAGGTACGAGGGAAGCTCTGGCAGAAGGACGGCCACCAAGGCTCATATTGGTGATTCCTTTTCCTCAGACTCCACAGAGAATTCAAATGTTTCTGTCCCGAAGGTGAACATCAAGACGGAGAAGACTGATGAAGTCAAGAAGGAAGATGGAGAGGAGGGGAAGATGGAGGAGAAGAATAAGGAGGCGGTGATGCCAGAGATGGGTCGACTGGTGATGACCATCGATGGCCAACAGAAGCTTCTTCCCTTCGGACCCAACGACCTGCTGAGCACCGCCACCATGCTGGATGGAGACAAGGTGAGAGCCATCAGACAGACCATTTGACTGATGTTACCTGACGTCTATCTTACCAGGAGTCATTTGACGTAGCATTAGCATGCTCGCATGAATAAAGAGCTGTTTGACTGCTTCACAAATGAAGAGCACAGATGCATTCTGGTTGTTGTGTAAGTGTCATGTCAACATGTTTGGATTGCTCACAATATAGAAGCATATCTTACATAACAAAGAAGTCATCTGACCACTTTCACAAGGTAGTCACAAGGTTGTCCATTATCCCTGAAGGTACGCTTCAACATAGCCACTCATGGAGAGAACAAAGAGGAGCGCGCCACCTTCGTGGAGATTCTTCCCGACTCCTTCGAAGAGTCCATCGAGCAACGTCGACACGTAAGGACTCCAAACGAAGGGTTTTGGGTGGGGGGGGCAGTCAGAGCCTCGACTGGCTGGATTCACGTTGTGATGTTTCTCCCACTAGGGCATTGTGATTGAGTTCTCTCACGCCTCCGGACTCATCAAGTGTGTTCAGAACCCTCAGCTCTACTTCCACATGTCGGAGGTGATCGAGAAGAAGAGACTGGAGCTGAACGAGAAGGTGGAGTTCAGCGTGGTCCCGGTGAGTCCTCCTCCTCCCTTACTCTCTCCAGGTCCCTTTTTGTCCTCCTACCTTCCGTCTGATGTGCATCTGGAAGTTCTTAAAAACAGCAGCTTATATTCTTTAGTCTTCAATAGGGTTTGGTACCAAGAACCGGTGCTTTATTAGTACCAAATACTATCCAATGCGAAACGCTACACAGATTTTGCTGTTTGCGTTCGGTGCCTGAGCCAATGGAAACACTTTATCTACAAACTCTGATGACTCCGTCATGCAGCAGCTAACGGTAGCATACCGCTTGTGTAGCTACAGCAGCCAGCTAGCTTCCTGTCTCTTGAGCTTCTATCGATGTTTATTTAAGTCAGCGTTTCCCTGTACACACAGAGCGCACCCCCCTGCCCTCCCGTCGGAGTTGTAAACCGATGGTGTCGCGGCGTTCCTTCGGTCTTGACTTCATTTCTTCTCTACATTTCTCTACATTTTCTGTCTTTGTTGCTGAAAAGCATGAAACGGCGGAAGGTGGAAACCAAGCCATCCGGATAAAACGCTTCACAGAGAGCGTCTTCCTCCCTGCTCGTAGACTGGGAGGCGTCGGGGCGAATAAGGGCAAGGTGAGGAGGACTGGATGTATAATCGCTCACTCCTCATTTAGCATCCATGTTATTCAACCAGCGATAGAGATCATGGTTTGTCTGACGTTGTCTCATATGCCTCTTGTTGATAGATGACCATAAAGTTGGCAAAAACAGAGGACACTGAGTGAGTAATGGTTTTATTTTAATGTTCGTTAGCGCACAAATATTTGCCACTAGGTCACATTGATATCCCGACAGGATGAATAGAAATACAAACTATGAGATTATTCTAATAATTCAACCTGACATTTCAGAAAAGAAAAACCAGAGACGGACAAAATAAAGGCTGTGGTGAAAAACCTTAGAACGCAGGACAGCAAGACGAGTATCGGCAGAAGGGATTACGAAGCCAGTAGGAGCAAATGGGGCCGGAGCAGCAGCAGTAGGAGTCCGAGTCGGAGTAAGGCCAGGAGTAGGAGTCCGAGTCGGAGTAAGGCCAGGAGTAGGAGTCCGAGTCGGAGTAAGGCCAGGAGTAGGAGTCCGAGTCGGAGTAAGGCCAGGAGTAGGAGTAGGAGTCCGCCCAGAGACCAGTTTGGACGCATCATCACAAAGAGAAGCAGCACCAGCACCGACCGCAAAAGCAGCAGGTACAGGCGAAGCCGAAGCCGCGAGAGGTCCAGCCGGCCCCCCAAGAGTCTCACTAAGAGCCACAGCAGGAGCCGCAGCCGGACCAGGAGTTCCAGCAGGAGTCGCAGCAGGAGCAAGGAGCGGGCCATCAAGAGCAGCAAAATTGTCAGAGACCGCGACGAAAGCCACAAGAGAAGACAGGAAGTAAGCCCTCCTTCCAGCCGTGGTGGTGTCGTGGATGACGAGCTAGCGAGGAAGAAGCGGGAGCTGGAGGAGCTGAACGACATGATTGCCTACAAGAAGTCTCTAGTGGACATGGACCCCGGACAGAGGACTTGCATAGATTACGACCACGGCCGGATCGCCGTCCCTCTTACGGAGTACAAACCCGTCCGGTCCATCCTGAAGAAACGGCCGGAAGGACCCGATTACCTCCATGTTCCCCCTCAGCCCTACGAGGACCCTTACTATGACCGGATGTACAGTCCTTTCCAGGACCGGCGGTATGCTGAGCGCCCCGGTGATCCATACGGTGGTCGGTCTTACACCGAGCATCCTTATGGCGAGCGGCCCTACACCGATCGCCCCTATGAAACTTTTCTCTATGGTGAACCTTCCTACGGTGGCCCTCCTTCTGCCAGCCAACGGTACGCCGATCGCTATGATGTTTATGATGAACCGTATGACGACCGCTACTGCGACGTGGCATATGCTGAGCGGGCTGATCAGCCGCATCGCCCCGTGAAACAGACCCACGTTCCCTCAGCTTCTTCTCAATCCGCCTCACCTCAGCCTCCATTGATGAATACTGCTGCACTTTCATCTACCCCGCACTCACTGAGACCTCCTTCTCCCACAGAATTGCCTCCTAGAAGCCCCTCACCCACACTGAAGAACACAACTCCTTACAAGGCGCCTTCAACAGTGAAACAGCCCCTTGACCGCTTTCTTGACATGCTCAGCCAAAAGGTGGATGCTGAAAAGAAATCTGAACCGGTTCATATGAATGATGAGCTTCTGCCTCATGAGAAGGCCCTTCAAGACGGCAGCGGTTTCTCACGTATTGTTGGATTGGCTCAAGAGCAACCCGGCAGCAGTCTAGCTCAAGATGGGGAAAACACACAGCAGAGCTCTCAAAGATCCTCAGTAGAAAGAACCAGTGGGGAGCCACAGCACAAGGGGAAACCGTATGACAAGATTCAAAGTCTACTCCGTACAATCGGTCTGAAGCTCAGTACGGGAGATATGTCCAAACTGGCGAGCCGAGCCCAAGGGAACGTCTACAGCCCAAAGTCCTCATCCTCAGAAAGAGAGACTTTGTCATCCTCAAGGGAAGGTCGGCAAACAAGTAGAACTGGTTCTGTTGAACTGGATCACATCTATTCCCCCGTCCCTACGAGGTCCTCCAGCTTGGAGACACTCGGCAGATCGAAAGCTGTCTCCGAGTACGAAGGATTTTTGGACCAGCAAGAGCTGGAGGCTCTGCAGAAGGCACGACATCAACAGAGTCTCACCAAAACAATAGGGAGCGCACCCTCCACCACTCCTCCTCCATCTGCTCTTCCCGGGCCTCCGCCTGCACGCTACCAACATCCACTCCCGTCAATTAACTGGCCTCTTGCAGTCACTTCCCAGATTCCTCCACAGCAAAGCTCCCTAACCCCAAGCGTGGAGCGGCCACCCCAGAGGTTTGGACTTCCTCCAGGCCCTCCCCCTGGACTGCCTCCTCAGCGTCCAGCACAGCCCCCTCCAGGACCTCCACCCCAGCACCCTCCAGGACAACCTCCATTTTCTCCATCCTCCAGTCATGTCTTTCCTATCATTGGCCAACCTCCTGCAGTGCCACCCCTTAACCCCTCCAGTCCTTTGCAGCCTATGATCACTGTAGCTTTATCACCACCACCACCGTCGAGCGAGAACCAACCGACCATCTCCACCACAGTGGCCAGATGCTTAAAGGTCATTGAGACGGTGAAGTCGTTGGCGGTTCAACCTTTAGCCAAACCGGTGAAATCCGTGCAGTTCAGTTTACCAACAGTCTCTCCATCAGCTTCCAGTCATCAGACCTCCGCAGAGGCAGATGATGAAGTTAAGAACAGGCAGCAGGAGAAGGTAGGATCAACAGGGGAATCCTTCACTTCATTGAAAGTAAACATGTGGTATCAAAGTTACTCAAGATGTAAAAGTTAGAGGACCTGTAAGATGTTTTAAATGTGTCGATAAGAAGGCTGTGATTTGAAGCATATGCTTCTTGTTGGCTACTGAAGTTCAGTTTCAGATAATCCATCATCTTATAGGTGTGCAGTTGTCTTACACTTCCATTGTTGGATACTCTTGATCTAGGTGGACAGCTCGCTGATGTAGAGCCAAAAAAATAACCACACTTCAACGCTGCCTTTGTTTGGGTTTTTCAGCTGGATTCGTACAACCAGAGGGTTTTAGAGAAGCGGGACCTGCACTACAAGGACTGGCTCAGCCGCAAGAATCAGAGGGGCGAGTGGAAAGACGGCGTACGGATCTTTCCAGGTATCACACCTTATATACTCTGAACTTAACTAACTCAACTACCTTTAAATGAAAGAATTTGCGAGTTCAGCAAGTTATGTTCTCAGTGTGCCAGTTCTTCAGGGTGTAGTAAATTAATCTGCTGCATGTTTTATGTGGATTTAAATATGCTATATGGCTATAGCATATCATATCATATGGCTATTTTGAGCAGCTTTAAATGCATTTATCTTCCCCCAGACAGTAAGCCAGGCTTTGGCTTGAAAACCAGAGTTATACTGGAAGTTAAGAAGGTGACTTAATGAAAGTATCGCTAAGTTTTGTTTGGATCTGACTGAAGTAAAGACTTGTCTCCAGTTGAAGTGGACTTAGAACATCCTTCAGAGTTCAACTCAGGATTCCATTTAGCTGTCGAAGCTCCACCTTGATGCTATACAAACCTCTTGCACGTTCTCACGGTGTCTTTTTTCATTTTGTGATAGAGATGGAGATTCACAAGAAGGTTTGTCCCGGACATGTCTTTGCCAGCATTGGTGTTTCTAGCATCTCTCCCGGTAGCACGGGTTGCTTTATTAAGGAGCAGCTTTCAGCCCCCCGCAGAGATCCCGACGGAGTAACAAACAACTTCTTGACGGCATCACGCTGTTTTTCTGCCTCCCACGTTAGCAGAGTAGTGGTTTGTCCTACCGACCAAAAGAAGAAACCAGCTGCAATCTGCACAAAGTAAATTCTTTTTCTCTTCATGTGATGTTATATCTAGTTTCCGGCAATCAGGAGTCCAGAAAGAACTTTATAGTTAGATGAGCTATGAGACTTTAATAAAGACATGTTTTTAGCCAGGTTGAGTTTAGTTTGACATTTCTAACTGCTGATACCAACACGATTTATTCTGAATGCAAGCATTAAGTAAACGCAACTATGAAACTGAACATGCCTTTGATACCAGCCCAGCTACCGGACTGTTCGAAGTATTTGATACCTCCGGATACATTTGAGTTTTTATCAAGTAGTTATTGAGGTCTGATACCCAGAACTAGTAGATAGCTAGCCATGTTGTTAGTGATGGTCTTAATCAAGCTAGTTCTATTAGCCCTATAACTCTTCCATATTAAATACTGCCGCGCTCAGTGTTCTTCCTTCACCAAACCAGTGTCTTAATGGAATCTGCAGCTGGCTACCACTCAGGGATGTTCCAAACTACGAGGCTGTGACCCACACTCCTTCCGTCCGGCTTCTTGTGATTCAGGTTTAGAAGCCTGTGAAGGAAATCTCCTCTGAGGCATGACAGCCTTTTTGGCTGGAGTCTTCTGATCCATTCGATTTCTGATTCTGATTTTCTGCGTCGACACTACCTTGCGCCGCCGCTCTGCTCTCGCTGATTACAGTTGGGGTAACAGCGCCCGACTTCGGTAGACGCCGTTTAACTTAGCCGTCGCACGTTGAGAGCCGCGTGGAGGCAACAAATCCGCTCTGAACTTCCTCTAAAAATAACCTTTTAGGTTTTATCCCTCTGACTGCTAAGACACCATTGACACGTATTTATTATAATGTTCTGTTGCATCGTTATGACATCGTGATGACATCCTGACCATGAGGAGGACTTGGCGTCCCAACGGGAGCTCCTGTTGGAAGAAGACAATGACCAACGAGGCAACCTGTCTCAGCACGACCACAGTGAAGGACTGTTAACAGGTCTAACTAGCTAGCTGAACTAACCGCTAGGCTTTGATTGATGTTGGCAGGCAGAAATGGCGCCGTTGGAAGATAATAATAAGATAAGTCTGTACTACTGTTTGTAGTGCTAAGCGTGTAGTACTTAGGTAGCCACAACCAATCTGAGTAGTACTATCTCACGTTAGCTAGCTATGACGCTATGTGCATATATTGATCGAGTAACAGTTGCGTCGATGCTAACATCTGGGTTGTTTTCAAGCGTCACAGGAAGCTCAGGATTTTGTCCAAAAAGTAGTTGGAGCTTGACTTCATTTCAGTCTTACTTACAATTGGCATGGCGGTAACTCTTTGGGGCTCGTAGGGAATCTGTTGCGTTACCCGTACGTTATGGATTTCATGAGCTGAGGTCATTTCACAGCGGCAGATTGTATCGAATTGAGCTTCTGCGAGAGCCCCCCCGTCAGTCAGAGGTATTTAATGCTAATGTAATCGAAGTAAAGCTACATAGCTCTGTGTCGGCACTACTTTTTTCCAAATATATGGAAAACAATCTGAATAACCTTGTAGAAGTACTATCTGAACTACAACCTTCAGGTGTTCTGAGCCGCCGCCTAGCCTTACGCTCCAGTCTGAAGCTTATGTTGGCTTCAGAGAAAGCGTCCCGTCAGTTAGATGTCATTCGTAATGTGAATGAAGTAAAGCTACGTAGCTTTGTGTTCGAGCTACATTTGTCCCGAATAAATTGCAAACTTAATAAGAGAATATGATATGGTATTTTGTCTTGACCTAGCTTTACTAGGTCTTTCCAGCTGGTGAAACCGTCTGTTAGCTCAGGAGGCTAACGTTTGGCTGCTGACTTCATTTAGGATATCAATAGCTTTGGCATTTTCAGGCCCGACTTACTGGTAGTCTGTCATCGCTGTGGTAAGTAACTATATCCATGAAGTATAGCACATGAGTACTTTTACATTTATTACCTTCTGATTTCTGGGCCTTATTTAGCCTGTTCGGTGAAGATAATGTTAGCTTGAGAAGCTAACGTTGAAATCTGTTAGCATTGTTTTAGAGATGGCGTCCATAGCGGTTCAGCTGGGTCGGTAATCTCAGGACTCTGGTTGAGCCGTTGTCTCGGCTCAACATGTTTAGATGTATTAGAATTCAGTTTTAATGATAACAGGTTCATAGGTGTCGCTGCGCTCAACAATTCTTATCCAGATTGTGTTTTTTGGGAAATGTATATATGTGTGTGTGTGTGTGTGTGTGTGTGTGTGTGTGTGTACACTGCTCAAAACACTCCTTTGGCATCTGCTATAGAACACCAGAATGTCCACCACTGGTGACTTGTGCTTTTCACAGATGAGAGCAGGTTCACCCTGAGCACATGTGACCGACGTGAAAGGGCCTGGAGAAGCCAAAGAGGACGCTATGCTGCCTGCAATATGGTTCAGCGTGAGCGGTTTGGTGGTGGGACGTCTATCCATGAAGGAACGCACAGACGTCCACGGGCTAGAGAACGGCAGTCTGACTGCCATTAGGTTTCGGGATGAAATCCTTGAACGCAAGGTCAGACCTTACGCGGGTGCAGTAGGTCCTGGGTTACTCCTCATGCACGACAAAGCCCAGCCTCATCTGGCAAGAGTATGCAGGCAGTACCTGGAGGATGAAGTAATACCATTGAATGGCCCTCACGATGACCTGACCTAAACCCGATAGAAAACTCTGGAACATTATCTTTGGGTCCATCAGACAGCACCAGGTTACTCCTCAGACTTTACTGAAGCTCACTGATGCCCTTAGACAGATCTAGGTGGAATCTCAAGAGACACCATGCGTCAACTCATTAGGAGCATGGCGCAACGTTGCCAAGCATGCATACAAGCACGGGGGCCCACAAACTATATGAAAAGCCTTTTGAGTTGCAGAAATTTAATTTTGGCTAAATGGATTACCCTGCCACATCATTTTATCACTGGTTTTCAGATGTGATGTCCTTTCAGACATTAAATCAGTATCAATATCCAACATTATTTGTTTTCACATTGAAAGCTGCTGTGTTTTCAGTGTTCCTTAAATATTTTGAGGTGTGTGTGTGTGTGTGTGTGTGTGTGTGTGTGTGTGTGTGTGTGTGTGTGTGTGTGTGTGCGTGTGTTGAATAAGCATTGATACAGCTAGTTAGTTAGCTAGAAATGAAATGTTCTTTAATTCAGGCCGTGAGCGATAACATGTAAGGACCACAATATGAAGGCAGATCTATAAACTACTACCACAGGCTGTTTTTAATTAGTTACTGATGTATCTTGGGAGTTTTTGCTGCTAAAAGTCTGGAGCCCCTTCTGGTAGATCCTTGTGTTCATACCTCAATGCCGGGTCAGTTTAGAATTAACTCGTGCCAAAGACTTCTCAGCTTGTGACTCACAAATGTAATCTGTTAAACTTCGTAGGCACGCCCCCCAGCGAGCCAAAGAACGTTTGGATCTGTGGCCACTCGCTGGTGTTCTGGGCCGAGTCGCGAGCCAAGTCTCCAGAGGTAGGTATGCAGCTGGGCATGGACCCCAGTAAGGTGGCCATCTGGTGGAAGGGCACCCAGGGCATGACGTGGTCCCAGCTCCTGCCCCAGCTCCACCAGCTGAAGGTCACCTGGCCCAACCCAGACGTCCTCATCATGCACCTGGGCGGCAACGACTTGAGCACCGACAGCCCCACCGACCTGCTGGCCTCTGTCAAGAAGGACCTGACCTCCATGAAGAGCATCTTTCCACACTGCATCCTGGTGTGGTCCAACATTCTCCCGCGGAGGTTGTGGCGCCACTCCACGGATAACCACGAAGTGGATCTAGTCCGAACCACGGTAAATCGCAGAATACAGAACATCGTGTTGGAGCTGGGCGGTGCCTCTCTGACCCATGAAAACATCCGGTGTGGCAGCAACACGGGCCTGTACCGGGCCGACGGCGTGCACCTGTCACCCAAAGGCATCGATCTCTTCAACCTCAACTTGCAGGACTTCCTGGAAAAGTGGGAGATGGAGCTCTAGATCACCTGCAAACAGGTTAAGAGGTTGTCCACTGTTTTATGTTTTTCATTTCTAATAGTAGGTGGTTCCATTGATCAAAGTATCTGCAACAACTTATTGAAGCTCATTTATATCAACGTAAAAAGTCTCCAGGTTTGTTTGTAGTTTTATCTTTAAAAACAGAATCATTCTGTGTCTGCATTGAAACAATAAATGTAATATTGACTAACCTGCTGTTGTATCTCCTGTTATCTTTGAGGAAAGATAATATATATATAGCTTCTTAAAACCACACGTTTTCACTGTAGGAATGAAAGACTAAGGTGACTGTTTAAGCTCTAACATTCTTCGTTCTGGTGCTTCTTAAAACCACACGTTTTCAGAGCATTCTTCACTTATTCCTAGTACATATTTATAATATATATATATATATAAATAATAACTGCGCTCATCAGCTGGTCATTATTACACATTAAAGATTGTTTTAATAAACAATAACTCATTATGGATTTAACTTTTTTTAAATAAGGATTTTATGTTTTACAAGAATGTTGCTTATTTTCTCTCAGATTTTGACATTGATAGATTGATACTTTTTGATCCCTCAAGGGAAATTTTGGTATCACAGCAGCATGTACAGGGACGAAAATAGAATAAAAAGATACACATTATATACAATATAATAAGATAGAAATATTAAATAAAATAAACTAAACTGAAACATTGATTTGTCTTCATAGCTTTACATTCTGTAATAGAATGAAAAACGTAACAAATGTACAATCATTTCAATTACTACGACAGGAATGATTCAAATATTGTGGGTAGCAAGCCAACACCATCCACAGGTGGGGCTGTATTCATCCGCAAGTCCACTAGCATCTCCACTGTCTTTATCCGCACCACGGCACCAGTTGGTCGGACTGTGGGCGGACTCGTCCCCACCAGAGATCCGTCCAATGAGGGTGGTGTCATCCACAGACTTCAGGAGCTTGACGGACTGGTGGCTGGAGGTGCAGCTGTTGGTGTACAGGGAGAAGAGCAGAGGGGAAAGAACTCAGCCTCGGGGAACCGGTGCTGATGGTCTGCGTAAGAGACATACTTTCTCCACTTCAGACAAATATATCCACGATCAACAGAAACCCGCAAGGTGAGAAAGCACAACAACTCTGGGAAGAAGCTGAATAAGTGATGTGCATTAATGTGACATGAATTATTAAAGAAAGCGAGAGGAGAAAGGAGCTCAGTCTGTCCTCCAGCGCTCTTTGCCTACAGCAGCTCATCTAAAGCCGAGTTTATGCTTCTGCGTTTTCAGAGCGACGCAAGGACACACAGACACGCAGACCCCCTTGCGTGTCCCTCGCGTGTCCTTTCACACCTCCTTGAGTGTGTCGACTCATTTTTCTAGACCAGCGTCTAAAGCGACTGGTCCTCCTGCAGCAGCAGGCTGTGATTGGTCTGCTGACTACGTCCTTTACGGAGTCTCACGTCTCCGTTTTCACAGCACAATACGGCCGTTATTAAAAGGAAGAACGTTTACGAGAGAACGGATCTGATTGAAGAGCTTTTAAATATGACGCTTGTACAAGCCGTCATTGGCGGACGATGAGGACGCCGGATGGCCTCTGATTCATGGAGGGAGATCTCCACAAACAAGGGAACAAAGTCGTGGAGGAAAATACGGGACAAATGTGTCCGTGATGAAAAGCAGCAGTGTGGATGCACGGGGCAATAAAGTCTATGATCACATAAATAAAGCAACCAGCGACTTCCACACACAAAGACGTGACTCTCCAGGTCGTCTTCAACAAAACACGTGACTCCACCTGTTGTTCTGGAGGTGAATCGCTCTGCAACACACGCAAGACTTTACAACCAGGAAGTGAAACCAGGAAGTGAAGACGCGACGTAAAGACGCAGAAACACGCGCCGGCCTTACTGGCTGGTCCAGGCTCATCTTTCATCAGTGCGGCTGGTGGATTTTATTTTTCTCAGTTTCAGTAAACATCCCAGTATGATTCAATGCAAAAAAGGGTATCAAACACGCATTATTACTTTGCAGTTAAATATTTATTACAGTAACATAAGGACATCTTATTCAAACAAGTATTCAGTATATCAATGAATATATAAATAAAAAAATCAATATTCAGAATACGATAACTACCATAAATATCCAAATATAAATATCATACTAAATATGATATTAAAGGATAAAGATATTACATATAGATATTTATATAAAATATATTAGAACATGTATAAATTGTGATGCACCTATGAACCTAGTTTGTTGAGGAAACAAACTCAAAAGCCCCACAAAATTTCACACAATTAACTTTTTGGGATAAAATGTGGTTGTGTGTCCTTACCGCAGTCCTGTGTGCGTCACAGCTGGGTAGTGATGTGAACTGTAACACGGTGACGTCATGCTCGCCGGCGCGAATATCAGGAATCATTTATTGCCAAAATATGTAGCAAGTATAAAGTGCACTAGTGAACAAGTCACAAAGTGACGAGTGAAAAATGAATATGTGCGTTAGCATGTAGCTAACTAGCTAGCTAAACCTCCCGGTGTAGAATCTCTACAGAAGCGCCGTGTGCTTCACTTTCACGCCGGTCCGTCTCGGATCGTGAGGTCCGGCTGATCTAAGTCCAGCTGTTTCACCGCTAGTTAAGTTCTTCTGTCAAACGGCTCCGCCAGCGAGGCACCTTTGGTCTGTTGGAGGGACACTGCTCGCCGTTGTCATGTCGCTAAACGGGCGGTCGCAAGACTGACGCCCTGACGAGAGCGCAGTAGGGCGGCGAAGGCCTGGCCCCAAATCTCAATGTATTTTAGCGTGCTGAAATTATAATGTCAATCATTAACTTGATCGGTGATTGGCTAACTGCTTCTTAGACCCTCCGCCTTTGGGTCCCGACCCGAAACAACTGAGACATGCAGACAAGCAGAGAGGAGGACGTGCATATACATATACATATAAAAGCATAGATTTTGCGCAGATATCTTAATTTACAAATATTACCGGGTATATAATCCATGTTTCAAAAACACAAATATTGACTAAAATGTATTTTTAATATAAACAATATTTTCATTTTTTCCCGCCCTCAACGGACCAGCCGCCACTGTGTTTCATGTATCGTGTTTCTAACATTAAGGTCATGCATAAGGCCCCACGTGACCCCTCGGTATGTCAGATTTAAGAACACTTTAAAGCTCACGTAGATCAAAGTAAACAGATGAAAACCGTGCAGTGCGCCTGGGAGCTGCGGGGATGAATGTGTTCAGTTCCGTGGTCTTTCGAAAGGGGACAGCAGCGCGTGTCCATGTCTGTCCGTAGAAGAAGAACCGAGAGGTTTGTGTCCATAGAAGAAGAACCGGGAGGTTTGTGGCCGTAGAGAACGATCGATGCGCTGAGACTGTGTTTATTATTAACACCTTAACTTTATAATTCGCTCAGACTTTGCCTGTTATTGTAAATACCCGCCAGAGGACCGGGGATCTTGTACAGGAGGAAATGTACCGGGGTCGGCCTCCCCCGAAAGGAGGCTACGGGCAGCCGTTGGAAGGCCGCGGTCTGCCGCCTCCGAGGCCCTACCCAGTACCGGCCTACAGAGACGACCGGAACCGGCCCAGACCTCCCTTCCACCCCGGCTTTCACGAACAAGGACACTCGGACTCGTACCACCGGTCCCCGCCGCGCAGGAGATACCCTTCCCCGGGTTAGGCCACCGAGGCGGGGAGTACTGGGCCGGACGTCCGCCCAGAGAGGTGAGCTCCGTGCTAACGTTAGCTTGTTTGTTGTTAGCATCTCCGCACCGGACCCCATTCATACACCTGCTGTTAACCTTCTAACCGTCAGCCGCGAATGCTTCTTCTATTCAAACTACTTTGTTGTGATTCATCACATCTCCGTTATAAGTTTTTGTTTCCGAAACACGCCGTGTTCACTAGCTAGTGTTAGCTAACACTAGCTTACGCTAGCTAGTGAGCCTAAAGTCAGTGTTTAAGGGTTATGGATGTAACGTTAACTTAATAGAACGTCATATTCGAGTGTTCATATAAAGTGACGTTGTTTCTCCACGTGTCATGTCCTTAATTTATGAATGGAGTTCTGTGTGAATGAGTTACATGGTCCTGAAGAGAACTTTTTTTAGTTCCGCTAATGTAGAAGTGTACGTCACAATGAAGTAATGTAGTAGCTCCTTTAGCATAGGAAATGTGCTTCAATGCTTCATCAATTACATCATTTTCTATGTGAGGAAGCAAAAACACAACGTGTGTTTTATCATTTTACGTTGCAGAGGTCTCCATCTCCTCGAGGGCCGGGTCCCATTGACCACAACTTGGTCATCACCGTTGGCAATGAGCTGACTGGACCTTCTGGCTCCGCCGCTTCACGCCATCATGACAGGTACTCGTGTTATCGGCTCATGAGACCACTGATTGACGGAGATGTGAAGACCCGTTAACTGTTATGACACGTTTGTTTTGATCAAGGACACAATGAGTTTTATTGAGATGTTCATCGAGATGACAGAGTAAATCTAAAGACCTCCTCGTGTGTTTCGGTACAGAGAATACCCTCTTCAACCTGAGTACGAGCGGAGCAGGGGCCGGAGCCCGGATCGGAGCCGGGCCAAGAGTCAGGGACGGAGCAAGAGCCGGGGCCGCAGTCCGGATCGCAGCCGGGATAAGAGCCGGGGCCGCAGTCCGGATCGCAGCCGGGATAAGAGCCGGGGCCGCAGTCCGGATCGCAGCCGGGATAAGAGCCGGGGCCGCAGCAAAAGCCGTAGTCCGGGCCGGAGCAGGAGCCGCCCTCGCTCTAGGTCCAGGGGGCGAAGCCAGGGGCGCAGTAAGAGCCGACAGAGGAGTCTCAGTGCGAGCAGCAGCAGCAGCAGCAGCTCGAGCAACGGAGACAACAAAGACGTGAAGACAGGGAAAGAGTTCAAAGAGCTGGAGACCGCCCGACGCAGGAAGGAGCTGGAGGAGATGCTGACTCTGCCCACGAAATCCATCCTGAAGAAACGCACTGACTCCGAGGACTCACCCTCACTCAAGGTAATATGTGTCGAACCCCCCCAGTACAAGCACCCCTCTGAACTGATTGGTGTGTAATGATGCTCTGCATGTTCTCTCCGTCAATAAAACATTCTGTGGTCCGGAGGTGTGACTCTGCTCCGTCTGTCTCTTCCAGAACAACGATTCCCCCAGAGGTCCGGAGGGCTCCAACATCTCCCGGGTGGCCGACCAGCTGCTGCTGGCTGTAAAAGGCATGGAGCCTCACATGGTGGCCTCCATGCTGTCAGAGCTGCGCTCTGACCCTCAGATGGCTCACCGCGCCGGCCTTGATGCAGAGATCAAAGAGATCCTACACCTTCTGGGGTCAGCGGAGGGCAAGGCTCAGGAGAAGGTAGATGACATCGACGATGAGGAGAAGTTCCTGTACGGAGACTCGGAGGAACCCAAACCTCTGCTGGTGCCCGAGCCCGTCCGACACCACGGGCTGGACTTGTACGGAGAGGTGACGGAGGAGGCTCTGTACGGAGACCCACAGAAACACGTCCTTGCCCAGAACTACGGCCTCCTGCCGGCAGCGTCGTCTCACCTTCAGGCTCCGCCTACAGAGGTGGAGGTGAGGTACGCGAGCCGCCCCGCTATCATCCCTAACCAGAACACCACGGTCCAGGTGCTGAACTCCTCGCTGCCGGGGATGGAGCCGATGGAGGAGGGCGAGCGCCAGGCGCTGGAAGAGTATGAGAAGATCCAAGACCTACTGAAGACCATCGGTCTGGACCTGGGCGTGACTGAGATCAGCAAGATGGCCGCACGGACCAAAAAGAGCGTCTCCATGGAAACAAGCCGGCTCCCAAGACTCCCACTCGCAGCAGGCGGTACTCCTCCGCCAGCTCGGATGGCAGCCGGGGCTGCGGGAGGCGGAGCCACAGCAGCAGCTCCACCAGCGGCAGCAGCCGTAGTCGCAGCCGCAGCTGCGGGCGGGGGGGCAGCTGGAGCAGCAGAAAGAGCTCCGCGCCGCATAAATCTCACCAAGACTGCAAACAGTCAACATCCGGACAGAGCGCCGCCCTGCCGCCGCCCCCAACCCCCGACCACAACATCCTCCCTGGGGTATCCATCCCTCCCTACCCCCCCTCACAGGTCCACGGCCTCATGCCCCCCAACTTCCCCCCGCCCGGCTACAGCCAGTACGGAAACTACCTTCCCTACATGCACCAGCAGTGGCCGCCCATGTACCCCCCCCCGACCATGGCAGTGCCCCCTCAAGTCGGCCTGGACGAGTTCCCCCCCGCTCCTCCATACAAACAACCCTACGGCATACTGGCCCCGGAGCCGGGGGCCAAAGCTGGGTCAGGTAGGAGAGCTGCTCCGGTTACCTGGTAGTGTGTTTGAGAGGAAGAGCAGGAGACGGGAAGTTGACGTCATGTCTGTCCTCAGGTCCCATGAAGACTTCTGAGCCCGAGAAGGGGAACGTCAGCAGAGTGTCAGAGGAGCAGAACAACGAGAGCCAGAAACAAAAGGTGGCGCCTCCGCTCGGGGGGTGTGAAGCGCGGCTGGCTGGGAGGCGAACCCCACTGACCGTCTTTGTGTGTGTTCAGGTCCTGGAGGAGAGGGAGAAGCTGAAGCAGGAGCGAGACGTCCGCATGAAGAAGAAGGAGTACCTGATGAAGGAGCTGGAGAGGCTCCGGAAGCAGCAAGGTGAGTTCAGTGCGCCGCTTCGCCACCGCGGTCCTCCGGAGGCGGCTGATGGAGAGGAGGGCGTCGCTGTGTGTTTCAGGAGAGCTCCTGAGGAAGAAGCGGCGGGAGAAGGGGGGCCACAAGGACCCCTTGCTGCAGGAGATCAGCCACCTGCAGGAGGAGGTCATGGCTCAGATCTCTAACCTGCGCAAAGAGCACGAGGCCGCCGAGAAGAACCGCAACGAGATTGAGAAGATTGCGCTTATCCTCGGCCTGATCCCGTCCGACAGGCCACGCAGGACCGCCAAGCTGCCGGTGGAGCCGCCGCCACCAGAGAAGAAGAAATGTGAGGCGCAGAGGAGTCCTGAGGGCCAGCGGGCCGCCAGCAGCTCCACCACAAAGGTACAGCTTTCATTGCCGGGGGCGGGGCTTAGGCAGCGCCTCCACGTGCGCACAAGCGGAGCAGAACTGACGGGTGAAGAACACGTGAACCCACCGTGTTATGAAGTGTTATTTTTACAATTAGGATAAACTAGTCCAGATGGACTAGACACATTTTCTCGAACCCGACGCGCTCTGTGTCCTTTGCACTTATTACTGTTTTGTTCACTTAGGATATATTCTTTCACATTCTGATTCTATGTCTCATATTCTGACGAATAAAACGTTTGTTCTTTGAAAGAGCGTATTACTCTATTATATTGTCATTATGTCATCAGTGGCATAAAATGTTCGCACAACATGTGATAGTGTGACAGCCCTCGGCAGGCTTTCATAGTTCAGGAAGATATTCAGAACTTTTTGGCTCAATAGTTCATCAGTGGAACCATTGGATGAGTTTCTCTTAATGTGAGACTCCGTATTGGTAAAACCATGGTGGGCTTCTATAGTTCTGTAACTGCATAAGACCACCCAGTCCGAGGACGGGGGCTGTAACCACTTCAACGTAGCGAGCGAGAACACAGCTTTTACATGCGAATGTTCTACGTGCGCGTGGACCGGATTTGCACTCTGATTCTGGCATTGATTTGCCTTCTTGGAGGGGGGGGGGGCGACGTGTGTGTGTGTGTGTGTGTGTGTGTCGGGGTGGAGCTGCCGTGCGCGTGTTGTAAGCAGTGTTGGGCAAGTTACTGAAAATGAGTATTTAGTTACAGTTACTAGTTACTTCTTTTAAAGGTAATTGAATTACTTACCAGTTGCTGTGTATCAAAAGTAATTAGTTACTCTGGAAAGTAACTTAAGTTACGTTTATGTGCTTTTTAAATGTAATGAATATAAATAGCACTGAACAGTCAAACCCAATATTTATAATTTTTTAGACCTATTTATTGTAATCAACAGGGCAACAGGCCTTCAAATCAAGCAATGGTACCAAAGTCCTTTTTAATACTTAATACAGAATAACAGTTTGAGGCGTTTGCCTGAAGGCAACGGACTCGACAGCTGACAGGATGCATCTCATCTCCAGCACAGCGATCGATCAGCTCTGCCGGTTCATCGGCTGCTCTGCAGTCCGTGTGATGGAGCGCTGGTTGTTTGCGTGGCGCCGCCTGCAGCATCCTGCGCTCTTTCCTCATGAGCGACGCGACGCTGTTTACACGTACGCGACTATTCTGTGACGCACAGCTGTTTAGTGCTGACAGGCAGCTGTTGTAAGAAAGGCCCACGTGGTTGTATCCTGTTTGTTCAGTGGATATTGGTACAAAGATGTACATCACACACATACCTGCGAACTTTTGGCAAAATGTTCTGTTTTGATATCCAATTTTATTTGGGGGTGGCAGCGTTTCTGAGATTGCAGTGAGAGGAGGAGAAAAGGTGACGTCATGATAAAAGATCCTTGATGTGACTAGTTTTGGCCGACCAGCGTTCAGATCTCTATGGCGTCTTCATTTCTCTCAAACTTTACACAATTTTACGCCAAATCAGTGTTTCCAACCCGGCGACTTTACACCTCCAGTCAACAGCCACTAGCGTGAAAATGTCTCCCGTCTTTGTCCTCGCAGCAGTCAGAGCAGCGATGAATCCCCCCTCCCCCAGAACCTTCCACGTCTAAAGACCGTTTGACCTGGGTCCTCTAGTCCCCTAAACCCTGACCGTAACCCTCCATCTTTGTTTCTCGGCAGACCTCGGCACCGGCGTCAGGAGTGTCTCCAGACGGGCTGTCCGGCGACGCCCCCCCGGCCCCGGAGCCCTTTGAGTACTATGATGCTGGAAACCACTGGTGCAAAAGCTGTAACGTCACCTCTGGATCCATGTTTGACTATTTCACCCACTTGCACAGCAAAACGCACCGAAAGGTTTGTTCTGATCCTCAGCGGACGTCTTTGTCCTCGTCACACCTGAGCTGATCATCCATCAGTTACTGAACCAAAGAACCTCTGACGGTCAGGTTTTACCTTTAGCTGTAGCACAACTTCTCTTCCTTCCTTGGTTCTTCAGACTCTCGACCCGTACGATAGACCCTGGGCCTCCACCCCTACCAAGATCATCAAGAACCTGAAGTCTGAGGAGAAGCTGACTAAACCCGCTAAAGGTAGGCAGATGTTGTTCGCTGTCTTCTGCTTCCCGGTGGACCTCTGCTGCAGATTGTGGGTCTCTTAATGAAATCAGTGTTGGCCAATAAAGCCTCTGGCGAAGGAACAGAGGAGCAGCTGTGATTTCTATCAGTGTCTCGTAAGCTCAACATTGTGGGAACTCCGCTGCTCTCCACCTGTCCCCCAACCACGTGTCAGCTCTCTGACAGGACTGTGAATCGGGAAACACTTGCTTGTGTCTGAACTGGGCCTTGTGTCTCCCGTTACAGGTTCTGAGTTCCTGCAGCCCGTTAGAGGGTTCTTCTGCCTGCTCTGCAAACAGTTCTATGGAGACGCCATCTGTGCAGAGGAGCATGTCACTACCCACGCTCACAACGACAAGTACAAGGTGCCTCCTTATTGATGCCAGTTCTCCTTAATGAGTGAAAGGGGGCGACGGTGTCCCACGTGTGCAACATGGCTCGTTTAGAGCCAGATGCCGTTTCGTCCCAACTAGTTTGGTCCGTCTCTGGTTCCGCCTTTTGATTCCTGGAATAATAATAATTAAAGCTGCGAGCAGCGACTAGCGGGCCTTCGCCCCCCGTTGCGTGTCGGGGGGGTTGCCTGACGGATGGACACGCGGTCAGAATAAAATTGAAAATCGAAATTGTTTGAAGAAGAAAAAAAAGGCAGGACATCCACACGCTAACCCTGATATAGACCACAGATATGTCTGTACTGGGACTGAATAACTTAAGATGTACTTCATACAGTCCGATCACACACACAGAAGTTTGCGTTTCTAAAGGACTCTCAAAGCAGTTAAATGGGCTCCTGAAATGAACATGTGCAGGGGGCGCTATTGAGCCAAAATGCTATTTGGAAGCATATGAAGTAACTCCATCTTTAACTGTAAATGTGTTTTCCAAGTTTAGTAAAGATTGGAGCATATTTAGTCCCTCAGAAGCGCCTTTGTTTTGACTGAATAACAGGTTGTCATGGCAACACCCTGACACAACGTTTTTAATCACTTTTAATCACTTCTTCCGCACAGGGATTGTTCCACCCAAATGTGAAGTGGTAAAAACCTAATAATAAATAAACACAATTCAAAATGGCGGAAAATCTAGTTCGGTGCATTTGCACCATAATTGACCTTTTGTAGAGCACCTGTGTGCCAAATTTCAACTTAATCGGGCATCAGGGGAAAAAACTGGCCTTGTGTGGGACTTTTCTAGTCGGCGCTGTAGACATTTTTTCATTCCCTAAAATCAAAAATTTCTCCAGTCCTGATCTACATGCCAAATTTAACAACATTTTGAATATGATAAAGGCCCCCAAAAGGCAAAATTCCTTAGGGAGCAATAATAATTCAGTCGGCCCAGGCTCTAATTACGTGTCCTACTGACCACAACTAGTGTGAGGGACAAAATAATGTCTCTCAGAGATCCGAGTCCAATGTTTTCAGTATCTCACTTAGTCCGCACTAATAAGGGATCATGCTATGTTCTGGTCAGAAGGGTTTTTGCTCCCTCTCGTCTCACCCACAGAAGCAGATGTACGAGAACCCTTTGTACGAGCAGAGGAGGAACCTGGACCGGCAGGCCGGACTGGGCCCCGAGACCAGCGGGAAGAAACGAAAACACGAGGACGAGGACAAGCGCAACAGGGACGAGAAGTCCAAACACAAGAAGGAGAAGAGGGAGAAGAAGAAGGACGAGGAGCCCAATGTGGCTCAGGAGGAGAAGATTAAAAAGGAGGAAGAGGAGGCGAAGCCCTGCAAGAGAGCGGAGGAGTTGCAGAAGGCCAAAAGCCTGGAGGTGGTGAGGCCTTTGCCCGAGGAGAAGTTCAAAGGCAGTAGGAAGGAGGAGAGGCATCGCTCCAGCAGAGAGGAGGAGGGGGAGGAAGAGGAGGAGGAGGAGCGAGGTAAGCACAGCAGGAAGGAGGACCTGGACAGGTGCAAACACAGAGAGGAGGAAGGTCAGCGTCGGTACCGCAGGGAGGAGAAAGACCGGTACGACAGCCGGCCCAAACACGCTCCCCATTCAGACTTCAGGTCCAAACGCAATGAAGAGAAACTAAAGGAGACGTCAAAGAACCTGGAGCCAGCGAAGCCCGAAGCCCCCCCGAAGCCCTCGATCCCCCCAAAGTCCTCTGCGGGCCCAGCCCGGCCATGAGGGCCAAGCTCCGCAAGCAAAGCCTGGAAACTGGCAGACCGCCTCCGGCCGCCGCGCCTTCATTCGGGAAGTTCACGTGGAAAAGGAAGGAGAGCGTTCTGGCGAAGGAGGCGGAGAAGGTCGCTGCAGAGTTCATCAAAGAGGACGAAGCGGCCGCTGGGCGCAACCCGGTGTCAGCGGAGGATTCTTTCGCTCGATCCATGGCTGTTGCCAAGGAGATAGCCGATAAGCTGGGCGGCCACACCACCACGCCCCCTTGGGTGTACAACCGGGGGCGGATCCGGCCTAACCTCCCTGCGCCCGCCGCTGTCCTGAGGAAGACCAACCTGGCGGGAAAACCTGCCCCGTTAAATACCTTCCTCTCCATCCAGAACGCCGGATTGCCAGGACCGCCCTCATTCAGCGATGGTCTCATAAGGGCTCTCAATGCCCGGAGTGCACTGCTGGAAAATAAACCTCGGCCACTTGCTGGTCCACCGGGGATCTCCGAGGCAACACCCCCACCTCCGGCGTCGAGACCTGCACCATCGGAGGCTAGACCTGCACCACCAGTTTGTAAACCAGCACCACCTAAACCTCCACCTCCAGTTTGTAACCCTGCACCACCAGTTTCTAAACCTGCACCAATCGAGGCACAAAGTTTGCACTACCTGAAACTACACCTGCTTCACCTGTGGCTAAACCAGCACCACCGTCAATGATGGAGATTGTGTCGGACGTGGCGGCTCCCGGTGTCCCAGAGGGCGAACAGACCCGCATGGTGTTTGTCAAGCCTCCACCTTTCATGAACATGGGCGACGGCCCTCAGAAGCCTGAGAAGCTGAGGAGCAACCTGGCTGCAGCTAAAGCTCAGGACTTATTCAACATCTTCTACAGCAAGGTGGACCAATCGGCAGCCTCCTCCATCACCAAACCAGCCGCGGACGCCAGCGCCGCCGCGAGCAGCACCAATAAAAGTTGCTTTCCTGCCACGCAACCACCAAAACCTCAACCTCCGCTTTTAACTCCGGCCCAACCTCCATCTGAGGTCCGCAAAACTCCACCACCAGGCTCACAGAGTCCCCAAACCCAGCAGGAGCCGGTTATTCAAATTGAATCTGTTTGGTCTTTGCAGCCTCCCCCGGCTCCGCGGACTGAAACCCAGCCAGGAATGGGCCCACCTGTCCAGTCCAAGGATCAGAGTGGACCACAGAACCAGATCTCCACTCCTACCTCTCAGTCCCAAACCAAGCATGCTGAGATGGAACCAACACCTCAAACGCAGTGCCCTCAAATCCCCACAGACACCCAACCGGACCAGAACACCCAGTCCCCACTTCATCTAGAGACCTGTCCTGACACCGCACCGGAACACGCTCCCAAGCCAAGCCCCAGAACTAGAGGCAAGGCAACTTCAACAAAGAGGACCCCCCCTGCCCCCTGCCCCGTCCGGCAAACTCGATCTCAAACCAGATACCAGACCCGCCAGCAGAGCCAGTCTGAGCCTGAGCCTGAGCTGGCTCTGGGGGATTCTGACTCGGTGCATTTGGAGCCAAACGGTCCGGACTCCACGGATCCGGGCTCCGGGTTGCTGCTAGAGGAGGGCACGCCTAGCGGGGAAGACACTCCTCTGATGGAGATCACCAGTGAGACCCTGGGCCTCCCCGCTGACATGACCTCCCTGAACTTTGACTACGATTTTAACTTTGAGTAGCGGGGGACCTTGAAGCCCGGAAGTGTCTGGTCAGGAATGGACTGGACTTTAAGACGAGAAAGATTCTGACAGACTTGGCTTTTAAAGATTCGGATTATCGGTTTGAGCTGGTTTGACCTTTTTTAGGAAGCCTTCAAAAAAATAAGAGGTCGCCGAACAACCGCAACAGATCCCACGAGTGTTTGCTCAAGACTTCACGGTTCTTAACGTGGTTCTGGCTGAGAACGTTTCAGAGCTGGAAGACCAGTAACGGGGCGAGAAGGCTGAAAAATGAGCAATCAGGTTTATTTTTTCAGATGTTCCGCTAATCTTTCTTGTAGATAACTTTGATATTTTTAGTTTGTGACACACGGAAAAAATACCCCGGAGCTCATTTAAAAGTGAAACCACATGTTCTGTTGCCAACGTTGGGGGGTTTGGACCAAACTGAGTGGATCAAATGTGAACGTGTCTTCTTGTCCCTGTGCCTCCTTGTCCGCATGTCTCCTTGTCTCCTCATCCGCATGTCTCCATCTCTCCATGTCTCCTCCTCCAGGTACAGTACCCCTGAATCCCTGTTTTTCTACACTGTTAATTGCTCCTCTTTTAAAACCAGTCTGACCAAAAGCAGCTCAGTTGTTGGTTCTCATGTTGGCTGAAGATCTAGGATCTGATTCCTGTAGCAATGCAGCAGGTTTGGGTTTGATGCACTGATCTGGTCAGTTGTGAGATGAGTCTATTGCTTTGTGTAAAGATTCAATAAAAGTTAGTGGAGAAACAGCAGCTGTGTGTCCTGATTATACCACAGTGGTACAAGTAGTCCAATAATGTACTTTAGTTATACTCAAGGTACTTATACTGCCTACTTTTCCACCACATCGCAGATGTACAAGTAGTACTTTACCTCCGATGCATATAAACCTTTATATACTAAATTAATTTGACAGCCTAGTTCAATTACTTTATTATATATAACATCGGTAATGTTGCTAACTACAACTTTAAATTGACACATGTATTTATTTGTGTGTATATATATATATATATATATATATATAATCAATCTCTCAATCAATCAACGTATTTAACGTCCAGTTGTGGTTCAAGGTGTGATGTTGCTGGGAAGGACCTTCGTCCTCAGCATTCAGCCAATCCCATAAATATATCTCCGCGTTGCTAGGCAGGATGTCCGCGTCGGCAGCCAATTGGATTGCTGTTTCCGCCAGCGGGCGTAGGGAGCTGAGACAGACCGGTGACAGTGTCTTTTTCCCGGGGCAGAGCACCACGGAGCCTCCGCGGAAAACGACAGAGACACGATGCCGAACAAAACTCCAAAGGAGAAGGTGAGCAGGCCACTTCATCTCTGCCTTTGAGACGACACAATATTTGATCGGATAGCGTTAGCGGCTAGCTGCCACAGCAAGCTAACCTTCCAGGGCCGAGATAGCAGCCGACGGATCAGCTAACCGCTAGTGCAGAGTAACTCTGTATGCAGCTAAAAGGGCACATTTGCGACTGGGTCCCGATGTTAAAGCGGAAAGGTGTTAAATGTCACGTAGCACCAAAGCTAACTAATCCCAGCCAGTGTGTTTAGAGGTTCCTTTAACGTTAGTCCCGATAGCCAAGTGTGACTCATTCATACAGCATATGTGATGCTAACCAGCTGAGAGCGGCCAGCCGCTAGCTTTTTATTGCTGTTTTTATCTGGTCACGTGACCGGAGACCCCGCGGGGTGTCCGCTCCAGTGTGGATTCACCTCGTGTAACTTCAGTGTACAAATACTGTCACAGCGAAAAGTCCTACTTTCAAAGCACTAAAGTATCATGGTACTCTGTATGTAATTGTATTATTGCTACAGTGATGAAGTACTCATTATATATAAATAAGTAATTGTATTATTGATGCAGTGATATTGCACCTGTTAAATGTGAAGCTGATTTTAATCAATTCGTAGAATCTATGATATATATATTTTTTTTATTTCTTTCTTTTCTTATTTCTTTTAGTTGATTACTTGATAACGATCAATGTAAATGTACAACAATCTCTGAGTAAAGCTAGAAATGTCTAAAGTTTAGAACCATATACTTCCATCTGTATAAGCGTGTAATTGTTGCCTGAACAGGAAACAGCTAAAAGTGCTAAAATCAGCATGAGGAGCAGCACCAGTGGTGGGGGGAGCAAAGAGGCTGCAGCCGAGAGCTCCGAGGAGGTGAGTGTTCTAAAACACACGTTACCAGGCACATGGTACACATGACGCTGCTGTTCACGGTCATGACAGCAGATCACATTACGTGATCATGGATCGGATCACGTGATCTTCTCCCGTGGTAGCTCCTCCCACAAGGGTCTGACCGTGAGTCTGACTGACATGTTGATTGGTTGAGACACTAGAAAGAAACTTTACAAGTGCTCATGTGGTCGGTCAGAGAGACCCCCCACCCCCCAACAGAGCTGAGGTGGTTTAGTGGTGATGGGCTGCAGCTCCCAGAATGCAACACTGGGGCAAAGACTAACTGTTCTCCTGGTGTGTGTGTGTGTGTGTGTGTGTGTGTGTGTTCAGTCCCAGCAGCAGAGCGGCAGCAAGCGTCCCAGTAACAGCACGCCTCCCCCCACTCAGCTCAACAAGATCAAATACTCTGGAGGCCCTCAGCTGGTGAAGAAGGAGCGCCGGCAGAGCTCCTCTCGCTTCAGCCTCACCAAGAACCGGGAGCTGCAGAAGTTACCTGCCCTGAAAGGTGAGACACACACACACAGCCCATCTGTCGTAGGGCAGTAGAGCGGCTCCACCCCTCAGCCTCAGGAGACAGTGGTCCAACGTGGGTCTCCCCATGCGGGCTACCAAAGTTCAAAGGTCAAGTAGCTTCAACGTCCTTTAACACAACGTCTTTGCTTTACACAATCACACCAAACTACACCCTCCATCTCGGCCAGAAGACTTTGGACGGTCCTCGAACTGATGACAACAATTCATATTATCATCAAAAATATTTTCTTTTTTTTACCATTTTCTTTTTGTTCAACAATAACACAATACAAGTCATCAACAACATCGACAACCAGAAATAAAAGAATAACAACAAAACTTGCTGTCATGTCAATTCTGTGTCCACTGCCATCGAGTCCACTTCCTCCATCTGTGGTCCTGTCAGCCGTCCCCTGTGTCAGTGTCTCCGTCATCTGTGTGTCCACCCAACGGGTCCCAGAGGGTAGATCTTCGTCCCCCATTTCCTTGTAATGGCCTTTTTGCCTGCAGCCACGAGTATCCTGAATAGAGACGCACATCCGTCTCTGTACATTCACACACATCAGCTCGTGATTCATATGAATCTCCTGCGTTCACCTACGGACGATTCCCCAAACCCTGTCGTGTTCTGACAGTCCCTGAGTGTGTGCTCATGGTGGCCTCAGGTGACCCACAGGTCCTCCAACATGACTTCCTGGTCTCAGAGTAGTTATTGGATATTTTAGGTGTGATAAAGAACTGCACCAGATTTTTCCAGGAAAAACAGGTTGTCTTGTTTTTCCCTTCTTGTCTAATTCATCTTCAGATATTTCTATCTCAAATTCTCTCTTGTATATACCGTGTTGTGCTTCTGCCATCCATCAATGTAGTAGTTCTAGTCCGGACCCGTTTCCCTTTATATGCATCCATCATTACTTGTACCACCTTGTTCACTTGTTCCGTTTCACATAATAATCTCGTATCTGTAGATATTTGTAAAATTCCCGCCAATTCAGCCCATAAGTTGTTTTCAAGTCTTAACTCCTCATCTCCTCTTCCAGCAGCGAGGACGTAAAGCTCTGACCCGCCCGCTGTCCGAATCCCCCTCCGCGCCCGGCTGGTTTAAATCCGCTATCAAAAGCCCCCATTTCAATACATTTGTCTTTCTCCGCCTCATTATGTTGAAGTATCACATCACATGTCATTTATCTGATTTACAATAAGTGCATTCAACCATAGGGTACAAACTCCGAAGAACAAGAAACATCCATTTGAACCATAATTCCAAGGTTCATTTTGTGAATGTTTCTGTCTATAATAATCTGTACCGGTCACATTCCAAAGGATCGTTCCATTTCTTTCCCTTTTGCTTCATAATCCAGTTTACACCAACGAGGTACATATCTCAGCTGGGCTTCCACGTTGGGCAGACTCAGGCCCCCCCTCTTCAGCTGGAGCGTTCTGAACCCCCCCATAGGAATCTGCCCCATGATATCAATTGTGTTTGAGTATCTTTATTGGTAATGCTGGGAACAAATATAAAAGTCTGGGTAATACATTCATTCTTTTTCAGTCCTTGAGCTAAAATCCAATGTTTGGGTGGTACATCTGTGTATATCTATCTCTAGATCTATCTTTGGATTATTCTCGGTTAATCCTGTCATAGTTTGCCCCAAATCGTCCCGATAAGCTTCTAGTCACGTCTATTCCTAAATAATTTGTTTTCTTTAGATTCCAATTTAAATGGTATTCTTCCCTGATCTCCGTTGGTGGTGAATAATTGATAGTGAGTAATATTTATCTTGTGTCCTGATAGCTGCCCATATGTGTTCAAGAGGTCCAGCAATTGGGGCCGTTCAAGGAATGCAATGACGTCATCTGTGAAGAGTCCGACCTTGTGTTCTACTCCGCTGCACTTAAAGCACATCTGGATTTTTTCATTTCAACTCCATTGTTGTGTACAGAACCAAAATAATGACATGCGTCAATGTCCAGATATTTATGGACCTAACTGTAACTTGTAATCCAGATTGAGTAACGATGTTGGCCGATAATTCCCCACCTTTCCCTGGTTTAGGTATGACCCTTGTTATTGCTTCTGTCCATCAATAGTCAGATCCATAAAATGAGGTCCCTCGTTTTATGGATCTGACTGGTCGCGAGTCGCCTACGTGTCCGTCTCGAAAATAGTTTAGTGGCTCTCTGGTTGATCTCGTAATGACTTACGATAGAACAGAATCCTCTGCTCATCCTCCTGTTAGATGTTCATCTCTAATATTACAGGTTTCATTTTCGTTTGTGTGTAAGTCAGCCGTTTCCTGGTAGTCTCTTTCCAATTCTGTTTTTCTATATTTTTCGTATACGTTTAAAACCATTTTATTTTACATATGAATCTCACCACAAACCTTTTTCTTAGCAGATTCTGTAAAAATCATTCTGAGCTGAATGAAACTGTCAGGATTGATCAGTCCATCAGTCATGTGACCGTAAATCACAGAAACTTTGAATGAACTTCCGTGAACGTAGGTTTTGTATTTCTAATAAATCCCCACAACACTGCTACACCCACGTTTGACTCTTTGAGCCTCCGCCCCCCCAGACTCCCCCCCGGTGGAGCAGGAGGAGCTGTTTGTGCAGAAGCTCCGTCAGTGCTGCGTCCTGTTCGACTTCATCAGCGATCCGCTCAGCGACCTGAAGTACAAAGAGGTGAAGAGAGCCGGCCTCAACGAGATGGTGGAGTTCATCACACACAACAGTGAGGTGGTGACAGAGGTCATCTACCCCGAGGCCGTGTTCATGGTACACACACACTGTTTACCCTACCACTGTACAAGGGCATCTACTGAGCTGCTACAGTGCATCACTTTTTCCACATTTTGTTATGTTACGGCCTTATTCCAAAATGGATTAAATTCATTATTTTCCTCAACATTCTACACACAACAACCCATAATGACAAAGTGAAAACTGCTTTTTGCTGCATTCATCTTTCCCTTCAATCCTGACGAGTCTCCCAGTTCCTCCCGCTGAAAAACATCCCCACATGATGCTGCCACCACCATGCTTCACTGTAGGGATGGTATTGGCCAGGTGATGAGCAGTGCCTGGTTTCCTCCAGACATGACGCTTGGCATTCAGGCCAAAGAGTTTAATCTTTGTTTCATCAGACCAGAGACTTGTTTCTCATGGTCTGAGAGTCCTTCAGGCTGTCATGTGCTTTTTACTGAGGAGTGGCTTCCGTCTGGCCTCTCTACCAAACAGGCCTGATTTGTCCTTCTGGAAGGTTCTCCTCTCTTCATAGAACAACGCTGGAGCTCTGTCAGAGTGACCAGCGGGTTCCTAGTCACCTCCCTGACTAAGGCCCTTCTCCCGCGATCGCTCAGTCTGGCTGGGCGGCCGACTCTAGGAAGAGTCCTGGTGGTTCCAAACTTCTTCCATTTCCAGATGATGGAGGCCACTGGGCTCATTGGGACTTTCAATGCTGCAGAAATCTTTCTGTACCCTTCGCCAGATCTGAGCCTCGATACAGTTCTGTCTCGGAGGTCTACAGATAATTCCTTGGTCTTCATGGCTTGGTTTATGCTCTGATATGCACTGTCAGCTGTGATACCTTACTGAAATCAACTGAATTTAGCACAGGTGGACTCCAATCAAGTTGTAGAAACATCTGAAGGATGATCAGTGGAAACAGGAAGCGCCTGAGCTACATGTTGAGTGTCATACTTATGATTACTTATGTACATGTTATGTTTTCGTTCTTTATTTTTAACAGATTTGCAAAAAACAGTTTTCACTTTGTCATTATGGGTTATTGTGTGTAGAATGATGAGGAAAATTATGAATTTATTCCATTTTGGAATAAGGCTGTAACATAACAATGTGGTGAAGTGTTGTGATGCGGATGTGCTGTATGTCGTATGGATCTATTGTAGGGGACGATCGTAAACTTGTTGGTGTCAGTAGGGAGAGAACCTTCAATGAGTCAACGATCCAGTGATTGTTATCTTGTTTTATTTTTGTTGTAGTATACAGTACTTCTTCCATTTACCAAACTGAACTTTGCACACACAGTTATCCCCATTGATACCAAACACCACATGACATGAAAAGGGTTGTACCAGGTGGCATTAATGATGCCTGGCTCCTGCATCTATAGAGCTTGTATCTTACGTACCAGGTGGCATTAATGATGCCTGGCTCCTGCATCTATAGAGCTTGTATCTTTGGCTCCTGCACGTGATGCCAGGTGCATCTATAGAGCTTATACGCACAGGTGTTTTACGATTTTTGGCTCCTGCATCTATAGAGCTTGTATCTTACCAGGTCCATTTGATGCCCGGCTCCCAATCTAGAGCTTGTATCTTACGTACCAGGTGGCATTATGATGCCTGGCCCTGCATCTATAGAGCTTGACGCCCTGCATCTTGTATCACTTACGCGGCAAACATCTATAGAGCCACGTACCAGGTGGCATTAATGATGCCGGCTCCTGCATCTATAGAGCTTGTTACGTACCAGGTGGCATTAATGATGCCCAGGTGGCTCCTGCATCTATACGCACCAGGTGGCATTAATGATTGGCCCTGCATCTATAGAGCTTGTATCTACGCACTGGTGGCATTAATGATTACTATAGAGTACCAGGTGGCATTAATGATGCCTGTATCTTACGTACCAGGTGGCTTGCCTGGTGCATCTATAGAGCTACGTCAGGTGTAGATCTTACTTCACCAGGTGGCATTAATGATGCCTGGCTCCTGCATCATCTATACGTACCAGGTGGCATTAATGATGCCTGGCTCCCTGCATCTATAGAGCTACGTACCAGGTGGCATTAATGATGGCTCCTGCATCTATAGAGCTTGGCCCTGCATCTACGTACCAGGTGGCATTAATGATGCCTGGCTCCTGCATCTATAGAGCTTTGTATCTTACGTACCAGGTGGCATTAATGATTAATTGGTTGCTCCTGCATCTATAGAGCTTGTATCAGGTACCAGGTGGCATTAATGATGCCTGGCTCCTGCATCTATAGAGCTTGTATCTTACGTACAGGTGGCATTAATGAGCTCCTGCATCTATAGAGCTTGTATCTTAAGGTGGCATTAATGATGCCCGGCTCCTGCATCTATAGAGCTTGCATCTATAGAGCTTGTATTATTTACCAGGTGGCATTAATGATGCCTGGCTCCTGCATCTATAGAGCTTGTATCTTACGTACCAGGTGGCATTAATGATGCCCGGCATCTATAGAGCTTGCATCTATAGATGCCCGATGCTCCCTGCATCTATAGAGCTTGTATCTTACGTACCAGGTGGCATTAATGATGCCCGGCTCCTGCATCTATAGAGCTTGCATCTTCAGGTGGCATTAATGATCTCCTGCATCTATAGAGCTTGTATCTTACGTACCAGGTGGCATTAATGATGCCCGGCTCCTGCATCTATAGAGCTTGTATCTCACGTACCAGGTGGCATTAATGATGCCCGGCCCTGCATTCATAGAGCTTGTATCTTACGCACCAGGTGGCTAATGATGCCCGGCTCCTGCATCTATAGAGCTTGTATCTTACGTACCAGGTGGCATTAATGATGCCCGGCTCCTGCATCTATAGAGCTTGTATCTTACGTACCAGGTGGCATTAATGATGCCCTGGCTCCTGCATCTATAGAGCTTGTATCTTACGTACCAGGTGGCATTAATGATGCCCGGCTCCTGCATCTATAGAGCTTGTATCTTACGTACCATTAATGATGGCATCTAAGAGCTTGATGCCATTAATGATGCCCGCTCCTGCATCTATAGAGCTTGTATCTTACGTACCAGGTGGCATTAATGATGCCTGGCTCCTGCATCTATAGAGCTTGTATCTTACGTACCAGGTGGCATTAATGATGCCTGGCTCCTGCATCTATAGAGCTTGTATCTTACGTACCAGGTGGCATTAATGATGCCTGGCTCCTGCATCTATAGAGCTTGTATCTTACGTAGGTGGCAGGTGGCATTAATGATGCCTGGCTCCTGCATCTATAGAGCTTGTATCTTACGTACCAGGTGGCATTAATGATGCCCGGCTCCTGCATCTATAGAGCTTGTATCTTACGTACCAGGTGGCATTAATGATGCCTGGCTCCTCGGACAGGACGGATCATGATAGAATGGTAATGAATGAGATGGGGCTAAGAGCTAGCAAGGAGACCTGGGATGTTCTCAGACGACGCACAAAATGTTGCTCTCCTAGCTAATCATTTGCTACCCGTCGGGGTAACAACACCCTTGAGCCTTGAACATGATATCATTGACAATACAGTACTGCCTCTCGTACCGTTGTGCATAGATAACTACAAAAATCTCATAAAGGACTAACAAACTACACAACTTGTAACACAAAAGGCATTTCAGCCTTTTAAACACTTTCATTAATATCCCTGATTGTCCAACATGATACTCACTGTGTGGGTGTGTTCAGTTTTCAGTGAATTTGTTCCGCACTCTTCCACCATCCTCCAACCCGACCGGAGCAGAGTTTGACCCTGAAGAGGACGAGCCCACGTTGGAGGCCGCCTGGCCCCACCTGCAGGTATGAAAGTACCTCTACATTACATTACATTACATGTCATTTAGCTGACGCTTTTATCCAAAGCGACGTACAATAAGTGCATTCAACCATAGGGTACAAACTCAGGAGAACAAGAAACAAAGTGCAATTTCCTCAAATAAGCCAATTTACAATTTGCTATAGATGAGTGACGTTACAAGTACAATTTAAGTGCTACAGTTTTAGTCTTTAGTGGAGGTAGAGTCTGAAGAGGTGTGTCTTTAGTTTGGGGCGGAAGATGTGAAGGCTCTCTGTGGTCCTGATGTCTTCAGAGACCTCGTTCCACCATTTCGGCGCAAGGACAGCGAAGAGTCGAGACCTACTCGAGTGTTTTGCTCTCAGTGAGGGAGGGACGAGTAGTTTTGCAGATGCAGAGCGGAGAGTGCGGGTTGGGATGTAGGGTTTGACCATGTCCTCTACTGTAGTAGATGTACACCTAGAGCGTACTTGTACTGTGTACCACTGTGTTGAGTTGTCTTGTCTTTGTGTCCTCAGCTCGTCTACGAGTTCTTCCTCCGCTTCCTGGAGTCAGCTGACTTCCAGCCCAACGTGGCCAAGAAACACATCGACCAGAAGTTTGTGATGTCGGTAAGATCTGGAGGGAGGGGCCTGCTGGCTGGAGGGAGGGGCCTGCTGGCTGGAGGAGGATTCTGCTGGCTGGGGGGGCCTGCTGGCTGGAGGGGGCCTGCTGGCTGGAGGGAGGGGGCTGCTGGCTGGAGGGAGGGGCCTGCTGGCTGGAGGGAGGATTCTGCTGGCTGGAGGGAGGGGCCTGCTGGCTGGAGGGAGGGGCCTGCTGGCTGGAGGGAGGGGCCTGCTGGCTGGAGGAGGGGCTGCTGGCTGGAGGGAGGAGCCTGTTGGCTGGAGGGAGGAGCCTGCTGGCTGGAGGGAGGAGCCTGCTGGCTGGAGGGAGGGGCCTGTTGGCTGGAGGGAGGGGCCTGCTCGCTGGAGGGGCAGTAGACTGACTGAGTTGAACCTTTGTCTCCAAGTTGCTGGAGCTGTTTGACAGCGAGGATCCTCGAGAGAGAGACTTCCTGAAGACCATCCTCCACCGGATTTACGGCAAGTTCCTGGGCCTCCGAGCCTACATCCGCCGGCAGATCAACAACATCTTCTACAGGTTGGAATCCAATTAATATCTGTGTTTATACGGTCCATGGTGGCGCATGGAGTAGAGCTGGTGCGCCGGGAACCGCAAGGTTGGCGGTTTGAACCCCGGCTGCTCCATGTCCCATGTCGAAGTGTCCCTGAGCAAGACACCTACCCCTAGTTGCTCCATGGGCAAAATGTTAAAAAAAAAGCTAAATGACATGTAATGTATAGATCAGCTATCGATCAATAGAGACACAAACCTTTTTTTTTTTTACAGATTCATCTACGAGACAGAACACCATAACGGCATTGCTGAGCTGCTGGAGATCCTGGGGAGGTAAAACACACACACAGGTTGGTCGCCATGGCGATGGTTAACACGTGTCTCTTCCTCAGCATCATTAACGGCTTCGCTCTCCCTCTGAAAGAAGAACACAAGATGTTTCTCATCAGAGTTCTGCTGCCGCTTCATAAAGTGAAGTCTCTCAGTGTGTACCACCCACAGGTCTGTCTCCTTCCTCCCTGTCTCTCGCTCGGTGCCTCCTTCCCTCTCTGTGTCTCTCACTCTGTGTCCTTCCTTCTGCAGCTGGCATACTGTGTGGTCCAGTTCCTGGAGAAAGACAGCAGTCTGACCGAGCCGGTGAGTCTTACTCGTGTTTCCATGACAATACAGAAACATGTGGGTTCCCGGCTGACCCTCTGACCCCTGCAGGTCATCATTGGTCTGCTGAAGTTCTGGCCTAAGACTCACAGTCCCAAGGAGGTGATGTTCCTCAACGAGTTGGAGGAAATTCTAGACGTCATCGAACCCTCTGAGTTTGTCAAAGTGCAGGAGCCGCTCTTCAGACAGATGGCCAAGTGTGTGTCCAGCCCGCACTTCCAGGTACCAGAACATGAACTCCTGATACTGTATATGTAGTGAAGATACTGATGATGATGATGATGATGTCACAGGTAGCAGAGCGGGCTCTCTATTACTGGAACAACGAGTACATCATGAGTCTGATCAGTGACAACGCTGCTAAGATCCTCCCCCTCATGTTCCCCTCCCTCTACAAGAACTCCAAAAGCCACTGGAACAAGTAACGCGCTCACACACGCTCACTGCTTCCACTGACTCGCATGCTAATCACGCTAACTTTAGCACATGCTAATGGGACGGAGCTCATGTGTGCTTCTGCTCCTCAGGACCATCCATGGTCTGATCTACAACGCTCTCAAGCTCTTCATGGAGATGAACCAGAAGCTGTTTGACGACTGCACGCAGCAGTTCAAGGCCGAGAAACAAAAGTAACGACACACAACCAGCGTGAACGTGGAAAGTCTCGACAAGTTATTGATCCGTTTCTGTCTGCAGAGAGAAGTATAAGCTGAAGGAGAGAGAGGAGATCTGGCACAAGATCGAGGGCCTGGCCCGACAGAACCCTCAGGTACTCTGGTATAGATATCCGTATGATAGATATAGTTACTCATATTTATGGAATTAACTGTCTGTTTCAGAGCAATAGGCTCCACCCTCTCCGCCCAGGACTCCACCCACAGGAGGAGGTCAGTCACTAGTCCTTAACAGTGTAAATAGCAGTTTTCCCTCATTCATTTTTGAACACGGACATTTTGTGTCTTTGTAGTACATGTTGTACAGTGATAGTACCGTAGCTGTGTACTCAATGGAGACAGAGACTCCAACGGCTGAAGACATCCAGCTGTTAAAGAAGGCTGTGGAGACGGAGGCCTCACAGGTGACCTGTCTGTCTCTCTGTCTCTGTCATACACACCTCACTGTCTCTTGATCACCTGTCTCTCCCCCCCATCAGGGTCTGAAGGACCTGAAGAAGGAGAAAGTCCTGATGAGGAGGAAGTCCGAGCTTCCTCAGGATGTCTACACCATCAAAGCCCTGGAGGCTCACAAGAGGGCTGAGGAGTACCTGACAGCCAATCAGGAAACCCTCTGACGAGGCTGGTTCTTCTAAGCCGGACTCTCTGATTGGATGCAGAAGCTGAACCCTGGTGGTCGCTAACAAGTAGAACATGTGAGAATGACATCACCTCCCACACCTGCATCGGTATTCATCCATCTGACCTGAGCGCAGCCTTGTGCACTCAGAGAGCCGAGGTTCTTGAGGGCATCACCAGCGGGCTTTTCCTCTCCAGAACTGCACAAGGCTGTGGAGGAACTTTCTCCTGAGGTTCCTCAGTTCTCCTCGTGTAAGAAATGGATCCACGCTAAAAAGAAAACCTTTCACTATTTGATGAATTCTACATTTGAACAACTAAAGAGTCCCGGCCCGTCTGTGTGGTGTTCAGGTAACGTTTGTATTCACACCATCATCTGAAGGGTCAGTACTATCAGGAGGAACCCAACATATGAAAACAAGATCAGTGGCAGCTGATTAAGCATTAAGTTCCTGCCATGCAAAAGATCTCCAACATGTCTGTCCCGTGACTTGCACAGAGCCCCGCCCCTCCACCTGATCCGACCAATCCTCTGTCAGCGGACAAGAGATGAGGAAGAGGAGACACAGTGAATGTGGACGTCCCATCAGCATCCATGGTGACGTTAAGTCACGTCATCAAATTTTGTTGAGTGCCCTATGAGGTCAGAGGTCAAACTTGTTCAGGGCTGACGGGGAAAAATACAAACGCTGCTGGAGAACCGTCATGCAACGGACGGAACCAATAGGAATGTTTTGTCCTGTCAAAATAAAAGCTGGCCACAAAACCACAACAAAAACTTTTCAATCTCCCATGATTCTCTGCTGTCTGATAAACGTCTAAAGTTCCTACATTCATTCTAAGATTTTCATGTTTATTGATCATAAGTGATATATAATATTCTCACTACATCGGTTCTTAGTTCAAAGCTTCTTGTTATCGACAGACATTGAACATCTCACTTCACTAAACTACAATAGTAAAGAAAGAGACAAACGGTCCATTTCAAGTGGGAGGTTTAACAAACTCTGAGTCAAACCCTAAACTCTGACTTGATTTACCCTGAGACGGAGACTCTGAGTTTCTGGTTTCAGAGCAGCTGTTCAGAGTCGGTTCAATCAACTCGAGTAGGTTGACTCAGAGTTGAGTGCGTGCAGCACCACAGTATGAAGGCAGCACGAATGGAGCCACGATACTACCAGTTACCATGACAACCACCACCAACAATATATTCACCCCTATTGAGCTGCAAACGTAACGCAACGTACGAGTATGAACCCATAATTAGACAGAAAAGACAGAGAAACGGCGTACGTTCTAATATAGTGTTGTCAGTTAATATTTAATGTACACTAATCATAATCTATACGTTTTACTAATTCCCAGTTTTTACACTCTGAATACAGTACACACAAGCTGGAAATACTCACACATGCTCATATTTAGAATAATATCGCTGGTATAAACTGGTTCGATGGTGTTGGACCTGTAATGTGTTTTCTTCAGCTGCGTCCTGCTGAACTCCTCTTTAACGTCTCACTGGTTTGTGTCCAACAAAAAGGTTTAAAAGCCGTTTCTCACGGCTCTGCATGCAGCAGCTTTACTAATATTCTAATGTTGTAAAGGAAAACACGTAATACTACACAAAGAATGTGCTCGTATGTGAGAGCACGTCCACGATGGGGGACGTTACGTCTATGAGGACGGGTGAGGTCATGGACATATTTGATAGACGGTGAAGAAAAACGATAGCGTTCAAACAAGTAGTCATCTGGAAATGAGAATATATCTAATCGGGCTCAATATTCTCTCCTCACATGTTTAACGAAGTAAAAGCGCTTCTTCATCAACAGGATCGTCCAGAAAAGGACGTGACGTGTTCCAGAAAACACTTTAGTCTTTAACGTAACATCTTATTTTGTTCATATGTGTAAACTGATACAGAGTGAATGAATGAATGAGGAAAGGAAAGCGCGCTGTGTGATTGGCTGGGCTGCTGTCAGAGGGAGGAGCCTGTGGAAGGAGAAAGAAGACCTGCTCCCGACCAGGTGATGTTCACAGGCTCAGTTACCATGGAGACTGAGCCTGAGCTTTGGTTACCATGGTGACTGAGCCTAAACTTTGGTTACCATGGTGACTGAGCCTGAGCTTTGGTTACCATGATGACCGAGCCTGAGCTTTAGTTACCATGATGACTGAGCCTGAGCTTTAGTTACCATGGTGACTGAGCCTAAACTTTGGTTACCATGGTGACTGAGCCTGAGCTTTAGTTACCATGGAGACTGAGCCTGAACTTTAGTTAACATGATGACTGAGCCTGAGCTTTAGTTACCATGGTGACTGAGCCTAAACTTTGGTTACCATGGTGACTGAGCCTGAGCTTTAGTTACCATGGTGACTGAGCCTAAACTTTGGTTACCATGGTGACTGAGCCTGAGCTTTAGTTACCATGGAGACTGAGCCTGAACTTTAGTTAACATGATGACTGAGCCTGAGCTTTAGTTACCATGGTGACTGAGCCTGAGCTTTAGTTACCATGGAGACTGAGCCTGAACTTTAGTTAACATGGAGACTGAGCCTGAACTTTAGTTAACATGGAGACTGAGCCTGAGCTTTAGTTACCTCCCTTTGTGAAACAAGCCAGAGTTTCCTTCATCTCAGACTTAACTAACTCTGAGTTTACACTCAACCTGCTTCTTGAAACGGACCCCTGATGACTGAACAACATGGCTTTATTTGTTTATGCTCACAGCCAGGCCTTACAGGAGGCCACACCCCTTGTTACTCTCAAATCAATAACCATTCCAGTGGTGGCTAAGCCCCACCCACCTTTCTCGGTGTGTAAAAACGTGATTCAGGACGATTAAATATAAAGTGTTGTAGCACATTTACCACTATTATATTGTTTTTTTATTAACTTCGAAGACATCAGAGGACGATCTCACGTTTAATATTTAGTGTTTCCTCACACTGATTTAAGGCTGCTTAACCCCATGGTGTACTTTATTAGAATACAGTCCTTTTTTACACATGTACATGGTCAAAAGCTAAATAAAGTGCACATGTTTGTCAATCAGGTTCTGTGTCTTACTGCTAAAAGCATACTATCCCATTACAAATATATTACAAATATTACATTACAAATATTAAGCGAGTAATAACAATCGACAAGGAAAAATCAAAGATTTTATTTTCTGAGAAAAATATTCACCTTTTTACAATGAATTATTCCTTGTTATGTTTTTAGCGCACAATTTTAGAAATAATATTGTTGGTACTAATCTAACATTAGCTAGCGCCCCTGTAATGTTTGCTATTTGTTACCTTTTATATGTTCAGTGAGTTTGATTAAATGTTTGTAGTCGACAAAGTAAATCACAATATTTTATCATGAGATGAAAAACTAAAGCTACAGTTCATCACATTAATAAAACAGCTTTTCATGACAAGTTAACAACTGGAAGTAAAGGTTAGCTAGCCAACCCTTCATTGGCTACCTAGCAAAGGTCAGATGATGGTGTCAGTTTGACTTGTTCGTGAAAATACAACATGAACATTTACAAAATTTGGTAGCTTTTTAGCGTGTAAGCAAACGTTAGGTGGCGTTTTACTTCATTAATTTGTACTGCTTTACTGTTATCATCCATCCTTTAGCTAGTGAGCTAACTATGAAAGTTACCATTAGCTAGCTCCTTTTAGCCATCCGGCTTCAGTCCAGAGTTGATCAGCTGAACCAGACCTCCAGTGGTCACACTGAAAACGGATCCAGATCAAAGAAATGACAAGAATACTGTACCAGGTTTCTAAATAGACAAACTAAGGGATTCAATTCAACAACATTCAACTTGAAAGTTTTTCATATAAAGTAAAAGTTAGCAGTGGTGCGTTCAGGGTCAGCAGAGGCTGTTGCTGTGCATTCAGGGACAGTCGTTGAAGCTGTCATGGTGCATTCAAGGTCCGTTGATGTTGTTCCTGCGGGGCAGGTGCAGTGCGGCGGCGCTCTGCCGGCTCTCCAGTGTGTTCTGTACCATGTCTTTCCACTGGTCATCTGAGATCTCATTGGCCCAGGACGGCACGGCGAGAGACGGCAACGCAATGGCCGCCATGGTCCTCTTCACCAGCTCCACGTGGTCTGTAGGGAGATTTTGAAAGACACGAAGTGCAGCTGTTTTTATTTGCTTTTTAGCGAACGAAATAAACGACATCCCCATTTCGCCCCCCGTAGAGGAATTAAAGTTGGGCTTTTATTGTTACAGGTAAAAAAGAAAGTGAGGCTTCAATTGACTACATTCACCATCAGGTATCATTCATTTAAATATATAAATATGAGTATTATGACTCATAAATCAGCTGGGGCGCTTTTTGAATTATTATCTGGAGGGTGTTTTCTCCATTTATTGATGGTGAGCAATGGCCTCCCAATTACCCACAATGCCAAGGGTTTGATGTAGTGTAAGGAGGCCTGACCTGCGTCCATGGGGATAGAGGCTCGGCTCCTCAAGGCCGCCGCCCCCTCGGGGTCATCCTCATCATCGCTGTCTGTGGGCGGGGCTTCGGGGAGGTGCAGACCCATCACCTGCAGGAGAGACGTGATTTCCACAGCCAATTAGAGCAGACGTGTCACCACAGGGGAGGACGAGGTCAGCGATCAGCACGACGATGAAACTTGACATAATTCTCACTCAACACCAGTGTAAAATCTTTTTTTAAAACATTTATTAAATAAAACTTGCAAGTAGGAAATCGAATTAACAAGTCATGCATCAAGGCTTCACACAGCTCTCCAAGATGGCGCAGACGATGGCTGCCACGGTGCTTCGGTGCGCTTCGTTTTTTGTTGTTAATTCGGTTTCCCGTTGCGATCATCTACAGACCTGTCAACAGGTCTGTGGACGACGCTGTCAACATGGTCCTCCACTACATCCTCCAGCATCTGGACTCCCCAGGAACCTACGCCAGGATCCTGTTTGTGGACTTCAGCTCTGCCTTCAACACCATCATCCCGTCTCTGCTGCAGGACAAACTCTCCCAGCTGCACGTGCCCGACTCCACCTGCAAGTGGATCACAGACTTCCTGTCTGACAGGAAGCAGCACGTAAAGCTGGGAAACATGTCTCAGCCTCCTGGACCATCAGCACCGGTTCCCCCCGAGGCTGCGTTCTTTACCCTCTGCTCTTCTTCCTGTACACCAACAGCTGCACCTCCAGTCACCAGTCCGTCAAGCTCCTGACACCACCCTCATTGGACTGATCTCTGGTGGGGACGAGTCCGCCTACAGGTGGAGTCTGACCATCTGGTGTCCTGGTGCAGTCAGAACAACCTGGAGCTCAACGCTCTAAAGACAGTGGAGATGGTTGTGGATCTCAGGAGGAACAGAGCCCCACCTTCCCCCATCACCCTGTGTGACTCCCCCGTCACTATTGTGGACTCCTTCCGTTTCCTGGGCTCCATCATCACCCAGGACCTCAAGTGGGAGCTGAACATCAGCTCCATCACCAAGAAGGCTCAGCAGAGGTTGTTCTTCCTGAACAGCTGAAGAAACTCAACCTGCCAAAGACGACGATGGTCCACTTCTACACGGCCATCATGGAGTCCATCCTCTGCTCCTCCATCAGCGTCTGGTACGCTGCAGCCACAGCCAAGGACAAGGGCAGGCTGCAGCGTGTCCTCCGCTCTGCAGAGAGGCTGATCGGCTGCAACCTGCCGTCCCTGCAGGACTTGTTCGCTTCCAGGTCTCTGAAGCAGCTAAAAAGATGGTAGCCGACCCCTCTCACCCCGGACAAAACCTGTTTGTGCCCCTTCCATCTGGCAGGAGGCTGAGGTCCACCAGGACAAAGACCTCCCGCCACACCAGTTTCAGTTTCTTACCGTCGGCAGTCGGGCTCCACAGAGCCCGGTCCCCCACTGACTGACTTTGACATCCCACCGGTCACTCCCCTTCACACTGCACACGTCACTTTAACTCGTCACTTTCTGTTCGCTGGTGCACTTTATTTTTAAACTAACCCACATGATCATATTTAATTTTATTCCTCTTGCACTATGTTGTCTTATGTCTTGTTGTCCTTTGTCCTACTGTCTGCTGTTATGCACCAACCGCCTTGTATGTCTGACATTGTGGCAATAAATGTTTCCTGATTCCTGATTCTTGCCTTGGTACCTTGGTACTGGAATATAAACGTACTAAAACAGGAGGGGCTCTGGGCAGTAAACCAGGTGACCAACCTTGGATGTAGACTTCATCTTCTCCACCTCAAGATTATCTGGACATTGACGCACAAAGTGTCTCTAAGTAATATTAGAGTATTAAATTCATTAAAGTAAACCGATAAACACAGAAGCATTATCTCAGTGACTTCTGCTGCTGATTATGAGAATAATAATAACAATGATGATACATTTTACACATGATGTAATAAAGCAGGGGTCTCAAACTCAAATCAGCTGCGGGCCAGATGCAGCCCACTTCAACCGAACGCGGGCCTGACTAGCGTCCGAACGGCATGGTCGACGGGGGGTGGGGTACGCCAAAGTCGGTACCCCACCCCCCGCGGCGGTCTGCCACACCGGCGTTTGAGACCCCTGTAATAAAGAGTGGAAGCTTTATTAAAACACTGATGTGTTATACTATGATAATAAATGCTTGTATAAACACAACTCACCTGTATCCTCTGCTGAAGCTGCTCAGTGGAGGGGGGGGTGTCCTCCTGCCCCACGGCCCTCTCCTCCCCCTCAGGTTCCTGGTTCAGGGGTTGGTAGTAATATCCTCCATCGTTCTCCTCTTCCTCTCCATCCAGCTCCATCTCGGACCCCACCTCCCCCTCCTCCCCCTCCTCCTCCTCCCCACTCCACGCAGGCAGCATAGCTCCATCGGCTGGGCGCTCGCTCCCCCCCAGCTCATCCTCAGAGTTTGGTAAGACTCGCTCCGGTCCCATCGCTGAGCTCAACACTTCCATCCACAGACACACTGAGAGACAGACAGTTTGTCAACAACAATAACACAACTTAACACTCACTTTCAAAAGCAGTCACTGAACCCCACCCTGGGGGGATCGGTCCGAATGAGACTACAACACTAGTCCTCCTTTAACTCAGCGGGGGAGACCTAAGGTCATGTGACCGTGGAATTCCTTTATAGCCAAACGTGAAGCTACGTGACAAAGTGTTTGATCAACACATCCAGGCTGGATTACGAAGGTTCCTGTTAGCATACGTCATGTATGATGTATGTTCATGTATGTTCTATGTTTCATGTATTTTTTTAACCTGGTTGTTTGTCGTCTGCATGACTCACACTGTAACAACACATGAAGCGTCTGAGATGCTTCTTTGGAGCCGCTGCACTGCGTCTCCGTCCATCACAACTACGCAGCTTAGTGGAAGTGGAGGCGCCTTGTTTTTTCCTAACTCCTCATCAACTCTCCTAACCATCTTTCCTTGATCCCATGACATTTTCCTCAGAGGTCAAGGAATAGTGGTTAGGAAAGGAATAGACGTTGCGAGGTCGCTTTTTTAACAATTACACTCATTTCTTTTGAGAATGTGACTGGCTGTTCTTGGAGAACCCGATCAGTGTTTCCTCACCTCAAACACAGGCTGTACACTGGGAGACACTGCAGATGTTTTCAGAGGAACCAGATGTTCAGCTCATTGTTATCTGATTGAAGAGAACTCATTTGTTCAGTGTCTTGATTATTTATTGATAATATTGACTGTACAGGTTTTCTGAAGAAACCTCTGGTATTTTTTTTCAAAAAACCTGAATGAATATCAAGTCATTTGTTCAACTCCTGTGTTATAGTCATTAAGATTTTAAAATTAAACAGTTTTCTGCTAAAGTGGACGTAATTATTTAAATATATTTACATATTATATTTGTTAAGTGTCTATTATTATTTATGTATTTTGTGTGAGGATTTCTAAAATGAAGGAATCATATGAAACATAAAGTGGATGTCCGGACACTGAACACCGGGAGAAGCTAACCGCTAACGAAGCTAGTTAGCTTCAGTTCCCCCTCCGCTTAATTTGCTCTTCTTTCTGCTCCGTTTTATGACGTAGAATAATTAGAAGAATAAGTATTGATCTTCTTACCTGTCTGCCTGTCTCTCCGTCTGTCCACCTGTCCGTGGGTTAGGAGCTTCAGGTAGCTGGTAGTAGCCGTTAGCCGCTGCTAGCTGCAGCCGCAGACACTTCCGGAGACGTCACTAGGCAGCAACACAACGGACGCAAAATGAATTTGAATGAACAACTTTATTGACAACATCAACGTCACAACTTTATATGTATAAATATTCTTTTTATACTCTAAAATAGAAGGCTGTAGGTGAGGGGGGTATAAAATAAAAATGAATTCATTCAAAATAAAAAGTACACTGGCGAAAAGGGTCCGTGTACCTTTTGGTTGTGAGTGTATGTGAAAGTGACAAGTGTGCGTGTGCATGTGCAGCGTGAAGAGGGGGGCCGTCAGTGGGGGGCCGTCAGGTTGATGAGCCCGACTGCCGACGGGAAGAAACTGTTTGTTTTGTGTGGCGGGAGGTCTTAAAGTCCTGATGGAGCTCAGCCTCCTGGACTTAATAATTTAACCAAATGTCACAGTCAATCATGTTTTATTTCTTTCTTCAAAATTTTAAGGTTGAAAAGGAAAATACATATATGAATCTTGTCTATAAAATATAAAACAAACATTGAAGATCAGATTAATTCCGAGGCGGATTAAAACGGGGTTTAGTGGATTGTGACGTCACAGCCATAAAGATCGTCTGTCAGTGAAGAGTTGTCACTTCCTTCATAAAATATATTCCAACCAAATGAAAAAATATTAGTAATGACAACAATAATTATGATATTGATATATTGATGATATTGAGAACAACAACAAGAATAATAATAATAACAAATAATAACTAACAGCTATAATATAACAATGCCAATAAAACTAACAAGAATAATAATGATTATAAGAAAAATAAAATGGCAACAGTTTTAATAATAATACACATGAATGCAAATTACATGTCATTGTCTCGGATCAATAATCTCGAAGCTCTTCTGCTCGATCCTGCTAAACCGGCAAGAGTGACCCCTCCTGATGACGTACTTATCTCTGTCTCTCATAGCAACGGTCACCTCGAGGAGCTCACCGGCCACCGGACCGCCCCCCGCGCCCCTCCTCTACATCCCCCGCTTCCTGCACCTTGCTGCCGACAATTCAAACCAATCAATCGATCCCGGGATCGATCAACCGTGATGTCCACCGCGGTGGATCGGAACCGGCGCGTGGCCTGCGGAAGGATCAAAGCCACTGGAGCAGTGAACGACATCAGCGCGTGACAGTCCCGATCTTCCCCGCTGAGCTGATCGATCATTTTATCAGGTCAGTTGATCTCCTTACTGCAGCACCAATCAGAGCCTGACCCCGTGTTTGATCAGCTGATTCGTTTCAAGTCCTGCTAATCAATACTTCCCATTTATTGGTTATTGATTAGATTAATACATAAATACTACTTTCACAATATCACTGCTTACTTTATAGTACATACTACTGTAATTAGGATAACTAACTGACAGGAAGTGATGTAAGGACTTTGGTAGCGACCAATGGGAGACCTGCTGCTCACCAGCTTCCCCTGCCTCTTTCTCCAGGTGTCCCAGCGCTCCCAATGCTCCCAGTCCCGTCCTGGCATGCTACCGGCCGCCATCCAGATCACAGGCGAGCTGCTTTCGGCGGTCGAGGTTCAGGACATCTGTGACAGCCTGAAGGAAGACGGCTTGCGGTTGCTTTCCGTCCGCGGCTGCCAGCTCTCTGACCGGGACTTTGGGCATGTGTGCCGTGGCGTAGCGGAGTCGCACTCGCTCGCCCAGCTCAATCTCAACCTGGGGGTCGTCTCCGGCCTCAGCCGGACGAGACACCTGGCCGACGCCCTGAAGACCAACCGGTCCCTCCAGACCCTGTTGTGAGTGCAGCTGTTGGTTCTGCTGCTTCCTCCTGTAGACCTGTAAACACAAGACCACCTCTAAACATGAGAATACCTGAAAGCACTAAAATAAACTACACACCGCACACTAAACTACACACTGCTCTACTAGGTATTGTCAAGTTGTGAAGGTTCTGTATAAATGTACAAACTGCTTAAATCTGAATAATAATACCATACTTAGCTATACTCGGTCACAGCCATGAGGAGGGATGCGGCACCCCCCTACTCTAATTCCCAGGGGCTCACCACCTGTGGGAAAAAACGATGGGGTTGGGTGCGCTGCTTCAAAGGGGGGCAGTGGCAGTGGGGGGGTCTGGACGGACCTGGACAGCAGATGCTGGTTCTGGGGACGTGGAATGCCACCTCTCTGGGAAGAAAGGAGACAGTTGGATTTGATGGACAAAAGGTTCACTTCTCTTCGGGTTCTGTGGGGGGAACTGACTTGTCTGTGCGTGTGCGTTAAACAGCACTGGAGAGTATTCAGTCTTTTCGGAGACCCTGAATGGAGTCCTGCTTGGGGCTCCGGTAGGCTACTCCACAGTCCTACTGGGAGACTTTAATGCGCACGTGAGCGACGATGGAGATAACTTTGAGAAACGACCTCCCTGATCCGAACCCCAGCCCACGTTTGTTGTTGGACTTCTGTACTAGTCATGTATTGTCCATAACGAACACAAGAGGCAGAAAACTACAAAACAAAGCAGGACGTGAACCCAAACCGTGACACCCCACCCCCTCCATCGAAGGGTTTTCATTTTTTGGGAGTTTTTCCTGTGCCGATGTGAGGGTTTCAGGACAGAGGATGTCACATGTGTACAGACTGTAAAGCCACGATACGAAATTAGTTTAATTGAATTTTCCCTGCCTCCTCCAGTCTTCATGGCAGCCCACTGATGGATGCCGGCCTGGTGACCCTGAACATGGCCTTGTCCAGCCACCCAACGCTGGTCTGTCTAGACCTGGGAGACTGCATGCTGGGAGACGAGGCGCTGGGTCTGATCTGTGGGATGCTGCCTCCGGACGGAGCCAAGTCAGGTAATACACACATTACATTACATGTCATTTAGCTGACGCTATTATCCTAAGCGACTTACAATAATAACATTTCAACCATAAGGATACAAACTCAGAAGAACAAGAAAGTGTGATTTCATTAAATAAGCCAATTTACAACATACTATAGATAAGTAGCGTTATAAGTACAATTGAAGTGCTACAATTTGTTAGTGTTTTTAGTCAAGGTAGAGTCTGAAGTCTTTAGTCTGAAGATGTGAAGGCTCTCTGTGGTCCTGATGTCTTCAGAGACCTCCTTCCACCATTTAGGAGCAGGACAGCAAAGAGTGGTGATCTACTCGAGTGTTTTGCTCTCAGTGAGGAGGAACAAGCAGTTTATCACATGCAGAGCGGAGAGTGCGGGTCGGGATGTCGGGTTGGACCAGGTCCTGGATGTAAGCTGGACCCCATCCATTCACAGCAGGGTACGTGAGCACCAGTGGTTAGAACTGGATGAGCCACCGGTACCAGTGAAGAGAGCGGAGGAGTTGAGTAGTGAGGGAGAATTTTCGAAGGTTAAAGACCAGTCGAGCTGCTGCATTCTGGATGAGCTGCAGAGGTGGAATGGTGGTAGCAGGAGACCTGCAGGAGGGAGTTACAGTAGTCCAGGCGGGAGATGACAAGAGCCTGAATCAGTACCTGCGCTGCCTTCTGAGTGAGAAGAGGACGTGTTCTCCTGATGTTGTAGAGTGAGTATCTACAGGATGGTGTTGTCAGTGATGTTGGAGTCAGGGAGAGTCGGCTGTCGAGTGTCACGCCGAGGTTCCTGCAGTCAAAGTGGGCGTTAACACGGAGTCGCCAAAGTTAACAGTCAGGTCCTGTGTAGGAGAATCTTTTCCCGGAAAGAGAAGTAGTTCAGTCTTGTCGGGGTTGATTTTCAGGTGGTGGGCGGATCCACTGAGAGATGTCAGTCAGACAGGTAGAGATCCGAGTGAGGGAAGGAGAGGATTAGTTGGGTGTCATCAGCATAGCTGTGGTAGGAGAAGCCATGTGAGCGAATGACAGCGCAGAGAGAGTTGGTGTAGAGCGAGAAGAGGAGGGGACCCAGGACGGAACCCTGAGGAACTCCAGTAGTAAGAGGACAAGGTTCCGACTGAGGTTCCAACTCTAGGAGGTTGTTACAGTGGAGATAGGAGGAGAGTTGGTTACAGATCGTACGTTCAAGAGTTTTGGACATAAAGGGAAGAAGAGAGACCGGTCTGTAGTTGTTTTCTTCAGATGGGTTGAGGGCAGGTTTCTTCAGGAGAGGGTTAACTCTTGCCTGAATTGGAAAAATCCAGATAACAGAGAAGGGTTAATGAGACAGGTGAGGAAAGGAAGAAGGTCAGGAGCGATAGATTGTTGAACATGTGATGGAATGGGGTCAAGAGGGCAGGTGGTCGGAGAGGTTACTAAGGTAAGAACTTTTTTTAGGAGGTTAGGAGACAGGGGGGGTTAAAGAGGGAAGCGAGGGCAATAGAGGTAAAGTCGGTGGGACACAAGTAGTAGGAGATGGCTTTGAGAAACAGGAGCGTATGTCAGATATTTTGTTTATGTCATCCACCAGACACCTTGTGACAGTGTGGGTTGTGTGTCTATAGGTTTGAGGGAACTCACTCTCAGCGCCAACCCAGGAATCAGCTCTAAGGCCTGGGCTCGACTCGCCATTGCTGTCGCTCACAGCTCCCAACTGAGGGTCCTAAACCTCGACTACAACTCACTGGGTAACTACACACTGCTACACACTACACCACACAGTATTCAATTCAACTCAATTCATTTTAATTGGTATAGCTCAACATTTTTGAGTTTTCCTCAGAGGGCTCTACAACCTGTACACATGCAATATTCTCAGACCTCACAGCAGCAAAGGAAAATGAAAAAAGGAGGAAACCTTAGAGAAAACGGCAGAGAAAGAACCCTCTGTTAGGATGGACAAAATGCTAAAGATGTCATGTGTATAGAATAAACAACTTAACAGATGAACTATATGTTCAATTCATAGGACATGATATGAAAAATTGAGAGTAATAAGCCAGGTGTAAGGCAGGACACTGCAGGAACCATCAGATAGAACAACCATCCACAGGAATCTACACAACACTTAGGGGAAGAGACTGTATTAGTGCATTAATGAGACGGAGGAAAGAGGAGCTCGGTGTGTCCTAGGAACTCCTCCAGCAGTTGAGGAAGATGAAAGTCTTAAGCTTTATCCTAAAAGAGCTGACTGAATTTCCCCCGCTGGACTGAAAGTGGAAGCTGGTTCCACAAAAAGGGTTAGACTCCATTCCATCACATCTTTTACAATCCATCGCTCCTGACCTTCTTCCTTTCCTCACCTGTCTCATCAACAACGCTCTGTTATCTGGCTGTTTTCTCTGAAGGAGGCAAGAGTTAACCCTCTCCTGGAGAAACCCACCCTCAACCCTTCTGAAGAACACAACTACAGACGGTCTCTCTTCTTCCCTTTTTGTCCAAAACTCTTGAACGTGCGATCTTTAACCAACTCTCCTCCTATCTCCAACAACCTCCTTGACCCCCACCAGTCAGGCTTCAAGGCCGTTCCACAGAGACTGCTCTCCTTGCTGTCTCAGAGCAACTCCACACTGCTAGAGCCGCCTCTCTCTCCTCTGTCCTCGTCCTTCTGGACCTCTCTGCTGCATTTGACACAGTCAACCACCAGATCCTTATTTCCTCCCTTCAGGAACTTGGTGTCTCAGGCTCTGCTCTTTCCCTTCTTTCAAGATACAATAACCCGCACCTTGCCTTAACCTTAGGAACCACGTTCTCCCTGGCTTTTTTCGGATTAGTCAGATGCTCGGAGTTTACCGCCTCAACCCTCACCTTCAATGCACGCCGCCATCCCTGCATACACAACGTATCCAGTCTCTACACCACGACATTCTACTCAAAGCAAACGAAAACCAACCGATCAGGCCAACTGACACCTGTTTTTACGTCAAGATACAGTCACCCCTGAATCCTTTCGAAACCCTTTTCATGTACTTGCAGCTTCGACAATGCCAAAGCCCATCACTTACAGACCCACTGTTCATCTCACAATCCGGCCAAGCAGCCACCGGATTCGGATTCAGAACACCCCATCCAAATGATGGGCCTGGTCCTCACAAGCCTATCATCGCTGCCACACACTAAACATTACACTACACATACACAGGTTCTGGTTCTGGTTCCAGGTGATCGGATTGCAGGAATGCTGGCGGTTGCCGTGGCGTCCAGTAGAACCCTGGAGGTGCTGGACCTGGAGGGAACCGGACTGACCAACCAATCAGCACAGGTTGATCAATCACACTCATCATCAGTGACATATTCAGACATCATCAGTGTTGTGATGTTGTTGTTGTTGTAATGTGATCAGTGACACAATCAGTGACATCATCAGGGAAATTATCAGTGCTATCATCAGGGACATTACTACTACTCTCCCATCCCGTTTTGATGCTGTTCATCGTGGTCATGTGACAGAAGGTTGAATAAACCGAGTCCATCGGCTGTGAGTGTGATACCCTGTGACATAACAGCTGGGAGTGGCCTTTGACCTGAAGCTGTGATGTTCTTGTTGTATGTGTGACAGGTGTTCCTGGACATGGTGGAGAACTACCCCACCTGTCTGAAGGTTCTGCTCCTGGGGGAGAACGACATCAGTCTGGAGCTGCAGCAGCAGATCTGTGACTTGCTGTCTGAGGGGGAGGAGGACGACAACAGAGAATCTACACCCACACAGCGAGACGCCGCCTCCAGCTGCGCCCTGTCTGCTATCAAAGACAAGTACCAGCCCCCCAGCTGGCAAACCCACAGCAGTAAGGGCTGAGTGCACCTCGCAATATTCATACTGGTCCCCCAGACAGAACCAGTTCAGAACCAAAACACTGCTAGTCTACTTCTTCTCTTGATCATGCTGGTTCTCTTGATACAAAGTACCATACAGGTTATACTGGTTTAGTGTAACATACTGGTTGTAGGGATATACAAGGTATCATACTGGTTATATTGGTTTAACATACTGGTTCTGCTGTTTTATTTTAACATGCATAATGCTTTTCCTGATACAAGGTAGCGTACTGGTTATACTGGTGTACTTTAGTATGCTGGTTCTCCGGCAGTACCAATTTCTAAATTAAAAGTACAAATATATGAACAAAAGTGTGCCACTGCCAGGGCATCAACATTTTATTATAACATTCACTATAACAGTCACCTTCAGAGCAACAGATAACATTCCTAAATCTGCTTTCTTTTATCAGGGATCAGCAAAAACTCTGCTCAGTAGTTGTGGTGTTGGTTATGAATGTATGTTGGAACATTGATAATGCTTTCATAATGCTTATTGATGTTTATAAGAAGCAGTACTGGGAAGGCGTTAGGACCCAGGGTGAGGGGAATAACCTGGGCTGGGAACAACATGGCTGGGTTACCTGGATAAAGAGATACATTTAAGAGCAACTTGTTTTCACGTCTTATTGTGTGTTTTAAACGTGACTGGTTTTAAATAACTTTTGTTATACATAACAACTTTGGTTACATCACCTCCATCTAGAAAAGATTTAAAATGATGTATATGTCGTAGGTCTGCCCCCAAATTCTTCCATTGGTTGAGACGCGTGATGACCCCCTTTCCAAGATGAGAAGATATGTTGCTAGCACACTACCAACACAACTTACTAGCATGCGGCTGGCTACATAGCTAGCTCGCTAATAACTGTATTATGAAAGCAATAAGGTACTTGAGGCAGTACTTTATCTTCAATAATGTAACTGTGTGTCGGGCCTAACAACACCCCCGAACTGTTACATTATTGGACAAAGTATTTATTATTTATATATATTGGATGAAGTAAAGCTTCTCGTACTTTATTGCTTAAATATACACTCCCTTTAGGCGACGTTATCGGAAAACACTGCTCAACACTGCACAGTCTCAATAATTGCAAACGGGAAGATTCACAAATACGCACGGAACAATTCACAAATATATTCAATTTACAAATACATTTTAATGCACACATCTATAAATTACGAGTGATATTTATAGTTGTAGATGCGTTTTTGTTTGCGGATCACTTCATCTTTGTGTGTGGGTTTTTTGAGACTCATGAGTCGATTCCTCCACGAGGCTGCCAGCGTTACAGCTAAATTACACAATTTGTGGAGGCAAAGCGGCGGGTCAGAGGATGGCGATCGCTCCGCTTCAAGTGTAAGTGAAACATATTTGATGTACCCCCCCTTGTTGTAAGACGTGACAACGGAGTAAATTATGTGAATTATTTGAAACTTCTTATTCACTTTAGTCTTGTAGCGCCATAAGCTTAGTTAGCTAGCTAGCTAATTATTGTTACATTACATCACATGTCATTTATCTGACACTTTTATCCAAAGCGACTTACAATAAGAACATTTCAACCATAAGGACACAAACTCAAAGAAACAAGAAACAAGAAAGTGCAATTTGATCAAATAAGCCGATGTACAACTCACTGTAGATAAGAACCATTATAAGTCCAGTGTAAGTGCTACAGTTAGTTAGTGTGTTAGTGGAGGTAGAGTCTGAAGAGGTGTGTCTTTAGTCTGAAGATGTGAAGGCTCTCTGTGGTCCTGATGTCTTCAGAGACCTCCTTCCACCATTTAGGGAGCAGGACAGCAAAGAGTGGAGATCTAGTGGAGTGTTTTGCTCTCTGTGTTGTATAATGTTACATGCTAATTTGTTTCTTCTGCTAAGTAACATCTTGGATCGAACGCTCGTGGGACAGGGTGTGTCACGTCAAGCTGAGGTAGGAGCACGTCTTATCCTTTCTAAGTTACATATTATTGCATCTCTAATTGTGTAACATAGTTACACAATTAGAGATGCAAACGGTATAATCGAATCCTGCTAACATGGCTGAACTATGTCACCTGTTGCTACAAACCGGTACCTACACTGACCAAAAGCTGATAAGGATCGTGGGTAATGTGTTTTTTTATGTCTGTGGACAATGTTTAATTAATTTACTTTAAATATTCATTCATGGTGTGGCTAGCTTTATTATGTTGGATGTTAGTTGTCTTTGTTTAAACTTGTTTTTATTGAGTTAGTGATATGTTTTATCGTCTGTAATGTCTGTTTTTAGCTAGCTAACACCAATACTATGTTGTCCTCCTAGTCATGTAGCCGTCTTTGTGTGTCCGTTGTTGTTTACGTTAGATTCGGTATGATTCATCTGTATGTTTTCGGTTATGTGTTGTATTGTATTTGTTATACAGTTGGGAGGGAGTTTGTGTTCTGTTTCAGTTGTAGTTGGATCAGTACAGCTACTGTACGATCACTGTATGGGTGTTTAGTACTCTATGCAAATGCGGATTTGCCAACGTGAACCTGTTGTGTACAGGATTACCATGAGGGAATAAACCTGCGATCAGCTCCAGAAAATCATTTTAGCACTAAGACACAGTCATGTCACAGTGGTTACATTTGCACCTACTTGTTAGGGTGCTGCGATTGCTAAGAATAAACAAAAAAAGAAAGATGACGGTTCTGATGCAAAATCTGCATACAAATTGGGGTACAGATATAATTCTATGCATGGTGTGTATGATATACTGGAAAGTTCTAGTGGCTCACATTTCAATTAAATGCATTTGAGGTGTTGCATGCATAACATGTTCTCCTCCATCAGAGGAGGTGCTCCGTGACCTCATGAATTTCTGATTGTATAGTGACTATTATGATCCGAGGTTGTCTGTCATTACATACATTTGCAAAACGATATACAGTCACTTTTAAAAGATAATAAATTAAACCAGAAAAACACACTTGACACTATTAACTTATTCCGTACTGCAGCACCCTCCGAGCAGCTGCGCCATGCGCCATGTCCCCCAAAGGAGAATAAAATATACTATGGAGGTCCATGGGGCACCACACTGTTAGGTCAGCTCCCACATCCATGTCTTCATTGAGCTAATCCAAGTCCTTCGTCACTTTGTCCTTAACGTGCTTCTCTAAATCGTTTGCTAACGATCGCAATTGATTTGAAATGATTTGTATAAACAAAACCATGTAGCCAAATGCTAACAACTTCTGTTAAGGAGCTAATTTACAATCTTACAAGACTGTCCGGAGTAAGCATAAATCTAAGTCGAAGCACACGGTTAACCACCAACCACTTCACGTTTCAAACCGCTTCTCCCCACTCAGCGACACACCCGCTGAGAAGCCAACTCTGGTGATCGGTAGCTCCACTCTGAGGAACGTGAAGAGAAACCAGGGACCATAGTTACGTGTATACCGGGGGCCAGAGCGGGCGACATTGAGTCTTATCTTAAACTGCTGGCTAAGGATAAACGTAAATACAGTAAGATTGTAATACATGTCGGCGGTAATGACTCCCGATTACGTTGCTCGGAGGTCACTAAAGTTAATGTGGAATCGGTGTGTACACACGCTAAAACAATGTCGGACACCGTAGTTTTCTCTGGCCCTCCCAAACTGGACCCGTGACGTCATGTACAGCCGCATGTCGTCATTCCGCCGCTGGTTGTCGAGGTGGTGCCCAGTAAATAATGTGGGCTTCGTTGATCACTGGAAGACGTTTTGGGGGAGAGCCTGGTCTGATTAGGAGGGACGGCATCCATCCCACTTTGGACGGAGCTGAACTTCTTTCTAAGAACCTGACCCAGTTTCTTAGTGGACTTAATCCATGACCCAGAGTTCAGACCAGGGAGCAGAGTCGCAGTCTAACACACTTCTCTGCGCTTCAATCTGAGCAGTCACTCAGCATAATGAACCCTATAGAGACCTTGTCTGCCCCACGGACACACTTATCTAAGTTAAAGGTAAACAACCCAGGAGTTGTAGTAAATAACTTAATTATAGTTAAAACTAATAATGCAATATTGCAACAAAATAGGAGAATTAAAGGGGGTCTTTTGCATATCAGACCTGTCATCTAAAGCTGTTTTGGTAAATGAACTAATATCAGATCACCATGTTGATGTATTTTGTCTTAATGAAACGTGGTTGTTGAATGGGGAATATTTCTGTTTAAATGAAGCGACTCCTCCGAGTCATGTTAATATTCATAATCCCCGAGGCACAGGCCGAGGGGGGGGAGTGGCAGCTATTTATGACTCCTGCCTTTTAATAAACCTTTTAATAAACTTTAAACCTTAGGTGGATTATAACTCATTTGAAAGCCTGGTTTTCAGTCTTTCGCAACCGACCAGGAAAATAATCCAGCCGGTTCTCTTTGTAATAGTGTACAGGGCCCCAGGTCCTTATTCAGAATTTCTTTCTGAATTTTCACAGTTCTTAACGAGTTTGGTCCTTAAAACGGACAAGGTAATTATTGTGGGTGACTTTAACATTCATGTGGATGTCGACAACGACAGCCTTAGTACTGCATTCCTTTCATTGTTAGATTCAATTGGTTTCTGTCAGCGTGTAAATAAACCAACTCACTGTTTTAACCACACTCTCGACTTGTGTATGGGATTGGGATTGAACATTTAACAATCTTTCCACAGAACCCTCTCCTGTCGGACCATTGTCTGATAACCTTTGAATTTCTACTATCAGAACCACCTCCTCCTGCCAAGGGTTTCTACAGCCGACGCTTATCGGATACCGCTGTAGCCTTATTTAAAGAAGCCATTCCTTCTGCTCTAAGTTCAGTGCCCTGCCTCATGATACAAGAAGACTCCTGTGAGAACCTCAGTCTGTCCCAGATCGATCATTTTGTCGATACTGCTACAGGCTCTTTGAGAGTGGCGCTGGATGCTATTGCTCCTCTGGAAAGAAGAGTAGCAACAAGAAGGAAGTCTGCTCCGTGGTATAACCCTCAAACACGGAACCTAAAGCAAACTGTGCGGATTATGGCGTTCCACCAAATCAGAAGGATCTAGGCTAGTTTGGCAAGACAGCCTTAAAACGTATAAGGAGGCTCTCCGTAACGCAGGAGCATCTTATTACTCATCATTAATAGAGAAAAATAAAAACAACTCCAGGTTTCTCTTCAGCACTGTAGCCCGACTGACAGAGAGTCACAGCTCTGTTGAGCCGTGTATTCCTTTGGACCTCACTAGTAACGACTTCATGAACTTCTTCAATGAGAAGATTCTGACTATCAAAGAGAAAATTGATGGTCTCCTGCCTTCAACCAGTGCCGACCTGTCCTCAGATGTAGGAACCTTGGATGCAGCAGTGGGCCCTGATGCCTGTTTGGATGCCTTCTCTTCCATCAACCTTGATCAACTGACTTCTTTATTTTCAAAGTCTAAATCTTCTACTTGTCTCTTGGATCCGATTCCGACCAAGCTGCTTAAGGAAGTTTTTACTTTAGTTATCACATCCTTATTAGTTATTATCAATCTGTCTTTGTTGACAGGACATGTACCACAGTCCTTCAAGGTAGCTGTAATTAAACCTCTTCTTAAGAAACCTACTCTTGCTTCAGAGGTGTTGGCTAACTACAGACCTATCTCTAATCTTCCCTTCCTCTCTAAGATCCTTGAGAAATCCGTTGCAAATCAATTATGTGACTTTCTACAAAACAATGCTTTGTTCCAGGATTTCCAGTCAGGATTTCGAGTGCATGATAGGACAGAAACAGCACTGGTAAAAATTACGAATGCTCTTCTACTTGCATCGGACCAAGGACTCATCTCTTTTCTTGTCTTGCTGGACCTCAGTGCCGCATTTGATACCATAGACCATTGTATCCTGTTGCAGAGACTACAACATTTAATTGGTATCAAAGGAACTGCACTCAGCTGGTTTAAATCCTACTTATCGGATCGATCCCAGTTTCTGCTTGTAAACGGTGAATCCTCAAAGACGTTGGTCACGGTGTCCCACAAGGTTCTGTACTTGGACCGATTTTATTTACCCTCTATATGCTTCCTTTGGCCGATCTTATCAGGAAACACCACATAAACTTCCATTGTTATGCAGACGATACTCAACTGTATCTGTCGATCAAGCCAGAAGAGACGGACCAGCTAGTTAGACTTCAAGAATGTCTTGGAGACATCAAAACTTGGATGACTGGCAACTTCCTGATGCTAAACTCAGAAAAAACGGAAGTTATCCTGATAGGCCCAGAGCGCCTTGGAAGCCAGCTGTCACATGATAGTTTTTATGGATGGAACTGCTCTGGTACCCAGCAGCACCGTCAGGAATCTGGGAGTTCTCTTCGACCAGGATATGACCTTCAACTCGCATATAAAGAAGACTTCAAGGACTGCCTATTTTCATCTACGTAACATATCAAAAATCAGGAACGTCCTGTCTCAAAGTGATGCAGAAAAATGAGTTCATGCGTTTGTCACTTCCAGACTGGACTACTGTAATTCTTTGTTATCAGGCTGCTCTTATAAATCTCTTAAGCCTCTCCAGTTGATTCAGAATGCTGCAGCACGTGTATTAACAAGAACTAAGAAAGGGGATCATATCACTCCTGTATTAACTTCTCTGCACTGGCTCCCTGTTAAGTCAAGAATAGATTTTAAGGTACTTCTCCTCACCTACAAGGCACTTGCTGGTGAGGCACCGTTGTATCTTAAAGAGCTTGTAACACCTTATTGTCCTACAAGGCAGCTGCGCTCCATAGATGCTGGTTACTTGTTGTTCCTATGGTTTTAAAAAGTAGGCTGGGGGCCAGAGCCTTCAGTTATCAAGCTCCTCTTTTGTGGAACCAGGTTCCACTTTCAGTCCGGGGGGGCAGATTCGGTCAGCTCTTTTAAAGTAAAACTTAAAACTTTCCTCTTTGATTGTGCCTGTAGTTAGGGCTGGCTCAGGTTAGTCCGGACCAGCCCTTAGTTAAGCTGCTATAGGCTTAGACTGCCGGGGACTTCTTAGGACACACCGAGCTCCTCATTCACGCTCTTGTTCTACCATAACTCACGTTTTATTAATGCACATGACTAATTCAGCTTCTTTCCGGGAGTTTTTTTTGTGCTTTCTCCCCTAGCAGGTCTCCGTAGATCGTAGTTCCTTCTGGACCCTGGTCCTGACACCTGCCGTGGCCCTGCTGACGCCTGCTGCTGCCATCATCATCATTATTATTTTAGATATTAATCATATTACTGTACTCGTAAACCAACATTACCCTCTCCTAAAGTCTCTGTGCATTCCCTCCCCACAGGCTTCTGTGGATGGTGGTTCTATGTGATGGTGGTTCTGTGTGATGGTGGTTCTATGTGATGGTGGCTCTATCTGATGGTGGTTCTATGTGATGGTGGTGGTCCCTGCAGTGGTCCTGCTGTGCGCCTGGCTTACTACTCACAATTACTTGAATCATTTCTGTCATAGAATTGCATGTATTATATACTGTTCATTCTGTACACATGACATCACTGTAGTCTGTCCATCAGGAGACGGATCCTCCTCTGACGTTCTCACTAAGGTTTCTTCCCTTTTTTCCCTCTTGGAAGGTTTTTTTCATCTTTTGGGGAGTTTTTCCTGTGCCGATGGTGGGTTTCGGGACAGAGGATGTCGTATGTGTACAGACTGTAAAGCCCTCTGAGGCTAATTTGTAATTTGCGATTATGGGCTATACAAAATAAAATGAATTAGATTGAATTGAATTGAATAAGTAGACCATGAGCAATCACACTGCTGTGACCAATCCTGCTTCAGACAGAGGTTAGGACCTCCCACCTCATTAGCATACAGACACACACATAAATAAATGGGGAAATGTAGGCGAACAGAAATGTAGAAATAAATATACAATATGTATTTGTTTATGACCGGTTTGATTATCAACTTTTATTTATTTATGCATACATTCATTTACTTATTTACATATTTATTTCAGCATTAATTTATTTATGCATTTATTTATTTATATATTTATTCATTAATACATTTATACTTACTTACTATACACAAATGCATACACATACACATGCACAAACAAATGTAAATACAAATCGTAATTTATTTATGTGGGCATTGAATTGTATTTATAAATCCTTCTGTCTGCATTTGTAAATCGAATATATTTGTGAGTCATTCTGTGTGCATTTGCAATTATTGAGACTGACCCGACCTCATGGACAACAACTGCCAGTTAGACATCAAGAACGTCGTAAGGACATTAAACCTGGATGGCCAGCAACTTCCTGATGTTAAACAGACAAAATCAATAGACTGGAAAGTGTGAGACTGGATCCCCATCAGGAGGAGAGAATGTTTTTTGTAAAATAGTTGACAAAGTGGCTCGGTAGAAGGGCAGGAGGGGCCGGGGGGATCGAGGAGGCTTGAAAAGATGGAGCAGTTTTTTAGGGTTAGAGAATGAGGATTGAATTCTGGTTTGGTAGAATGAGCTTTTGGTTGCAGAGAAAGAAGAGAGGAGTCAGTTGAAGGGTTGTAGACAGAGGAGGGACAAACAAAGGAAAGGTGCAGATGTTAGCTAGAGAGAGAAAGAGACATGAAGTGTTACTTGGAGGTTGGTGGTAGAGCAGTTTCTAGTGAAACATTACAATTCTAAAACATTTCTTGGTGTTTCATGTATCATACATAAGAACATATCAGAGGTTGTTATTGTAGTCAACTGTATTGCACAATGTTTCTTTTCAGTGCAGAACGTCACACTAAATGACACCAACACAGGAGAGAAAGTACACACCGTGTTGACACACGCAGCCCTGTATGTCATAACTTTACCAATATATGATACACAGTACTCACAATGCAGAATGGTACATATTATATATATGTTCAGCTCATTCTAATAACTTTCAATAATATTTAATAAAACATCAACATTTATGAGTTGATTAATAATATCTGGTAACTAAAATAAATTTAAAATAAATGCAAAGCAGAACAACAGGTACCTCTGAGATGTAGTCGAGGTGAAGTATAATGTGTGAGAACTTGGTAAGGTAAATACCTAATACGTCCTAGTACCTCGATTTGTACAGTAGTTACAGTACATGATCATATGATTTAAATAAATAAGAACAGGAAGTAGATTCAGAATCAATCCATATATGCCACTGATGAACGTCCTTGGTTAATGTCACTTGAGCCAAAGTAACTGCTGACACATCATTGCTCTCAGCGCACTGCAATCTGTTAGAGCGAGAGGTGCAGTGTGGGTAATGTAGTCTGCAGGTTGGGTTACACGAGTCACATGACCCATACAAACATGTCTATGACGTCACAACTCATCTGTATATCAACATCAGGAGGACGCAGGAACAGCTTGATCCAACTTTCGACCTGAGGGCCCTATGACCTCTGACCCTGCACGTCTTCCTCTATTTCTCTGTCCATTCGCTCTGTGCTCGGACCGCCGCTGCGTCTAAATGACCTCACTGTTCAGCTTCTTCTTCTCTGTTACAGCTACATTCAGGAAGCTGATGTGACACTCGCACTCGTCCTGCGGCGCTGGCTGCTGTGATGATGTCAGCGGGCAGCAGGGGGCGGTGCCACGGGCCCTGCAGTGACCGTGCAGTACGACGGCGCCGGTCAACACGACCACGGCCAGCGTCACGCCCGCCAACACCAGCAGGACGATGAGCTGGACATCTGACAGGCCGGCGGCACTGCGCTCGCTTACCGTCACCCTAAAGGGGCTGTCGCCATGACGACTAGCGTTCCTGCCTCCCTCCTCCGTCTCGCAGGTGGCTCCGGTGTAACCGGGCCGGCAGACGCAGTGGAAGCCCCCGGCGCGGTCCAGGCATCGGCCGGCGTGAAGGCAGGGCCGGCTGGCGCAGTCGTCCAGGTTGACGGTGCAAAAGCGCCCGGTGAAACCAGCGGGGCAGATGCAGGAGAAGTGGTTGGTGCCGTCCACGCAGGTGGCGCCGTTTGCACACGGTCTCATCAGGCAGTCGTCCATGTCGGTTTCACAGCGCCGACCCGTGAAGCCGGCTAGGCATCGGCACGACAGGTCCTCTGCGAAGCCGTCCCCGTCTTCACAGAGGCCGCCATTTTTACATGGAGACCTGGAGGCAAAACGTATTAATATTAGTTCATCTAGAGACAATTAATCCATCCAGTCAGTAGCTCACTAGAAGCACAATCGACGTTGTAGTAGCCGCTGGCTAGTGGAGAGTGCATAGCTAGCTAGGTGCTAGCTGGGCAAACAGTTCTAGACTAAAATGTTATTCTAACTGTTGTTTTATTATAATTGTATAATATATTAATAGTTAAAAAATACTCTGCACACGTTGGATCCTCTCAGATACTAAATCATCTCCAGGAGGATCCTCAGAGTCTTTACTCAGATCAGCTGTTCACTTATTGTGAATCTACATGTTTACTTTCCCTCAAAGAACAAAGGGATAACAAGTCCCCATCGAGGTTCAGGTGGACCTGCACAGACCTCCTCAGGTAACAGGGCCCGGTCTTCAGTTGGCAGTCTCGGCCGTGGAACCCTTTGGCACACACACAGGTGTAGTCGCCGCTGTCCTCCATTACGCAGGCCGCTCCATTCTGACAGGGCGGCTTCACCAAGCACACCGTCAGGTCTGCAACAGGACCGGGTCAGACCGGGTCAGACAATAGAACCAAAGCCATGGAGGGAGATACCACACCTTTATCGCAGAAACGCCCCCCCCAGCCGGGCTCACAGCTACACTGCCAGGGCTGCTGACAGGAACCATGGAGGCAGCCGGGCGTCGGTACGCAGCGCTCACAGCGCTCTCCGTCCCAGCCGGGGTCGCACCTGGAGACACAAAGTGACGTCACTCTGGGGGTTCCAGATGTTGGGGTCTCCCCGGGCAAAAATGTAAAAAGCCATGGGTTAAAAATGCAATGTAAATAAAAGCATCAGCTAAATATAATGTGACTCTAACCCATTTAGAGTCAAAGAGACCATAAAGCAGGGGAGGCTTTAGGGCGGGGCTACACGCTGATTGACCATAAAGCAGGGGAGGCTTTAGGGCGGGGCTACAGGCTGATTGACCATAAAGCAGGGGATGCTTTAGGGCGGGGCTACAGGCTGATTGACCATAAAGCAGGGGATGCTTTAGGGCGGGGCTACACGCTGATTGACCATAAAGCAGGGGAGGCTTTAGGGCGGGGCTACAGGCTGATTGACCATAAAGCAGGGGAGGCTTTAGGGGCGGGGGCTGATTGACCATAAAGCAGGGGAGGCTTTAGGCGGGGCTACAGCTGCTGATTGACCATAAAGCAGGGGAGGCTTTAGGGCGGGGCTACAGGCTGATTGACCATAAAGCAGGGGATGCTTTAGGGCGGGGCTACAGGCTGATTGACCATAAAGCAGGGGATGCTTTAGGGCGGGGCTACAGGCTGATTGACCATAAAGCAGGGGATGCTTTAGGGCGGGGCTACAGGCTGATTGACCATAAAGCAGGGGATGCTTTAGGGCGGGGCTACACGCTGATTGACCATAAAGCAGGGGATGCTTTAGGGCGGGGCTACACGCTGATTGACCATAAAGCAGGGGATGCTTTAGGGCGGGGCTACACGCTGATTGACCATAAAGCAGGGGATGCTTTAGGGCGGGGCTACACGCTGATTGACCATAAAGCAGGGGATGCTTTAGGGCGGGGCTACACGCTGATTGACCATAAAGCAGGGAGGGGAGGGCTACAGGCTGATTGACCATAAAGCAGGGGAGGCTTTAGGGCGGGGCTACAGGCTGATTGACCATAAAGCAGGGGAGGCTTTAGGGCGGGGCTACACGCTGATTGACCATAAAGCAGGGGATGCTTTAGGGCGGGGCTACACGCTGATTGACCATAAAGCAGGGGATGCTTTAGGGCGGGGCTACAGGCTGATTGACCATAAAGCAGGGGAGGCTTTAGGGCGGGGCTACAGGCTGATTGACCATAAAGCAGGGGAGGCTTTAGGGCGGGGCTACAGGCTGATTGACCATAAAGCAGGGGATGCTTTAGGGCGGGGCTACAGGCTGATTGACCATAAAGCAGGGGATGCTTTAGGGCGGGGCTATGAGGGTGGGCTAGGGTGGGTGATCATCAATCTGAATCTATCTGAATCATCACTGATCACCCACCTTGAAGTTGGCCTGAAGTTGTGATTGATTAGTGGAAGAAAAAGAGAATTAAGAAGAAAGTATCCTTTATTGATCCTATTGGGGAAATTATTCTCTACATTTATCCCACACAGTGGGAGCAGTGGGCTGCCATAAAGGCGCCCGCAGAGCAGTTAGGTATCTTGCTCATGGACACTTCAACATGAGACATGGAGCAACCGGGGTTTGAACTGCCAACCATGCCGTTGCTGGCGCACCCTCTCTACTACATGCGCACTGTAACGATTGATCAGAGATTGATCAGTGGAGCAGGTCACCTGCAGGCTCCGGACTCGTCACAACTGCTATTGGTGACGTTACAGCTGCAGCCACTTCCTGCATAGAAGGAATACAAGGACAGACAGATGTATTGATAACATCCCCATGGCAGGAAGCTGCTATTTACTGAAAAAATAAGAGCATATAAGTTAAACGTGTTGAAGAAATCCTTTGAAAGCTTTTCTGGTGAAACTCTCCTGTTTCAGTGTGAGGAGACTCCGAGCCTCTTCTATCTGTGTCTGGCCTGTTAGCCACATTAGCTGTGACTCCACCGGGTGTCAGCAGGACTCTACTAAGCTTCATCATCACACGAAAGATACTTCATCAACCAACCAATCCAATTCCTTAAAGTGAGGAAGAGGAAGGTGAGAGATGGTCACATGACATGTGTCATGTGACCATCCATACAGTATATAGTATATGTATGTCAATATGTCCCTTGATGAAAAAAAGCTGACAGGGTAAACAATTGATTGTAAAAAGGAATTACTGTTGAAAGCAGTATTCTTTAATATGATATCAGTGGCATTAAATATTAGGATTTCTATTGATCGATTCATTATTATTAATAAATGAATTGACTGTACCAGTACTTAAACTTGACTTTCTCTCACTGTGTTCAATGTTGTGAACCAAATCATGATTAATCTTGTATAATGTTATTATCACCGCTATTATCTTTATTAACAATGCTGATAATAATAATCTCTGTCCTTAAATCTCCACAGGATGAGGTGTGACCTTACCTTGACCTCTGCAGGCTCCGACGATGAGGAGGATAAAGACGCAGCAGCTCAGCAAGAAGGATGACGCTCTGACTGGAGACATGTTGGAGACCTGGAAGAGACAGACGTGTTGGTGGAGACTGACCTGGGGTCAGTGGGGCAGCGCTCCGTGAACAGGCTCCTGAAAGCAGAGACGCCTCAAGCTCAAAGGTCTGAAACAACAGCTGATTCAGGATCAACTGCTCACACATATCTTCTGACATCACAGACCAGCAGCTGGATCAGACCGGACAGGAAGTCAGATAGATCAGACTTCAGATCAGTCCAGGTAGAGTACAGAGTACCTGAGCAGGCTCTATACAGAGTACCTGAGCAGGTAGAGTACAGAGTACCTGAGCAGGCTCTATACAGAGTACCTGAGCAGGTAGAGTACAGAGTACCTGAGCAGGCTCTATACAGAGTACCTGAGCAGGTAGAGTACAGAGTACCTGAGCAGGTTCTATACAGAGTACCTGAGCAGGCATTTAGAAAACCGTACAGCTGTATGAGCTGGAGGTAAACAGAGTACCTGAGCAGGTTCTATACAGGTACCTGAGCAGGTAGATCACAGAGTACCTGAGCAGGTTCTTTAGCGGGTACCTGAGCAGGTAATATACAGAGTACCTGAGCAGGTTCTATTAATACCTGAGCAGGATAACAGAGCTGAGCAGGTGAATATACAGAGTACCTAAGCAGGTTCTCTGCCATTATATTGTCTCTGCCTTTAATATACAGAGTACCTTATTAAGGTTCTAAACAGAGGGTACCTGATCGGCAGGTAGAGTACAGAGTACCTGAGCAGGTTCAAAATACAGACTACCTGACAGGTTCTATACAGAAATCCAGTCGGGTTCTTTGGTACTTCACAGAGTACCTGAGCAGGTAATGCACAGAGTACCTGAGCAGGTTCTATAAGAGTGTTTGCAGGTAATACACAGAATACCTGAGCAGGTTCTATACAGAGTACCTGAGCAGGTGACAGAGCACCTGGCCTCAAACAGGATACAGAGTAGCAGGTAATATACAATGCAAGGTAATATACAGATGAACACCTGATCAAAAGCAGGTCTATACAGAACCACCTTCAGGTAATATACACAGAGTATGAGCAGGTTCTACAGAGTACCTGAGCTTGGCGGTGGGTTATACAGATAATGAGCAGGTAATCACCAAGTACCTGAGCAGGTCCCACGGAGACCTGAGACCAGATGTACAGAGTCCTGTGCAGGTTCTATACAGACTACCTGAGCTACCTACAGAGTACCTGAGCAGGTAGATACTTCTTCTTCTTGGAGCAGGTACCTGAGCAGGTAGACGAACAGAGTACCTGAGCAGGTAGCCCTACAACAGAGTACCTGAGCAGGTTCTACCAACGAACCAGAGTAAACAGGTTTACAACGAACCAGAGTTCTACAACGGAGCAGTTCTACCTGGAGCAGGTAGAGCACAGAGGGACAACAGAGTACCTGAGCAGGTTCTATACAGAGTACCTGGAGCAGGTAATCTGGAGCAGGTTCTATACAGAGTACCTGAGCAGGTAATCCACAGAGTCCCAAACTTTCCAACAGAGAGAGGTTCCTATACAGAGTACCTGAGCAGGTTCTACAAAGAGTACCTGAGCAGGTAATATACAGAGTACCTGAGCAGGTAATATACAGGTACCCAGAGCAGGTTCTATACAGAGTGTAGGAGCAGGTAATATACAGAGTACCAGCAGGTTCTATACAGAGTACCTGAGCAGGCGTCTATACAGAGTAATGAGCAGGTAATATACAGAGTACCTGAGCAGGTTCTATACAGAGTGAGCAGGTTCTATACAGAGTACCTGGAGCAGGTAATATACAGACTACCTGAGCAGGTAGAGTACAGAGTACCTGAGCAGGCAGAGTACAGAGTACCTGAGCAGGTTCTATACAGAGTACCTGAGCAGGTAGAGTACAGAGTACCTGAGCAGTTAGGTACTATACAGAGTACCTGAGCAGGTATACACAGAGTACCTGAGCAGGTTCTATACAGAGTACCTGAGCAGGTTCTATACAGAGTACCTGAGCAGGTAGAGTACAGAATACCTGAGCAGGTAGAGTACAGAGTACCTGAGCAGGTTCTATACAGAGTACCTGAGCAGGTAATATACAGAGTACCTGAGCAGGTTCTATACAGAGTACCTGAGGAGGTTCTATACAGAGTACCTGAGCAGGTTCTATACAGAGTACCTGAGCAGGTAATATACAGAGTACCTGAGCAGGTTCATACAGACTACCTGAGCAGGTTCTATACAGAGTACCTGAGCAGGTTCTATACAGAGTACCTGAGCAGGTAATATACAGAGTACCTGAGCAGGTTCTATAAAGAGTACCTGAGCAGGTAATATACAGAGTACCTGAGCAGGTAATATACAGAGTACCTGGAGCAGGTTTAAACAGACTACCTGAGCAGGTTATACAGAGTACCTGAGCAGGTAATATACAGAGTACCTGAGCAGGTTCTATACAGAGTACCTGAGCAGGTTCTATACAGAGTACCTGAGCAGGTAATATACAGAGTACCTGAGCAGGTAGAAAACAACAAGTATTGATCAAATAAAGAGGAATAAACAATGAGGAACATGAAGCATCATGTGACTAAAACCTTCATCCCATTTACACATGGAGTATATGCTTCTACTTCTTCCTCTTCTAATAATGATAATCACCTTTACACTGACAAAGCACATGAGGACCAGAGGATGTCAATCATGTGATGTTCTTCCAGCTTCCTGTTCCTACCTGCTGCTTCCTGTTTCGTCTGCTTCTTCTTCTTCTTCTTCTTCTTCTTCTACTTCTTCTGCTGGTTTGCAATCTTTAGCCCTCCTGGTTTGTCCTCACAGATCTTTTGGTGCGTGTGCCTGTTTCTTCTTCTTCCTGCTTCTATCTCCAGTGGGCTTTAGCCTGTTCCTGTAGCGGTGACCTCGGCCCGCGCTGCCCACACACTCCACTGGCAGCCGGCTGCAAATAACAAGCAGGATCATTTTTCTGGAGATTACAGTCAGGAACAGAAGACAGGAACTGACATGCCTGTGTGTGTGTGTGCATGCGCGAGCGGTGTGTGTCTGTGTGTAAATGTGCTGTGGTATGTGAGGGAGGAAGACACTCGGTCACATGCACACATTTCTTTTCTTTCAGTATGTTTGCTTGAGAAAGAAAAGAATGAACGGAGTGTGTTTGAGAATGGAAGGCAACAGGTGGCCAATCTAAAACACACACAGACACACACACACACTGTGTGTTCTCAGTAAAGAATTCTCTTATACTGTACCACATCTTAGAGGTAGTAGTACATTTCGTTACATTACGGACGTTAGGGAAAACACACATTACATTACATGTCATTTAGCTGACGCTTTTATCCAAAGCGACTTACAATAAGTGCATTTAACTATAAGGACACAAACTCAGAAGAACAAGAAAGTGCAATTTCATCAAAATATGTAGTAAATATGTAAGTAGTACAGCTGCGATACACCAGGAAGTGATGTGTTGTTGCCAATGGTGGTCTGGGGCTGCCATAGCAACCAGACCAGGTCGCTGTGAACATTTGATGTTTCATCATTCAGCTCCTCAGACACTTCACCAGAGGTCAGAGGTCACTGCCAGGTCAGAACTGAGTCCTGATAGTGGATCGAACATGAGTTTGACTCATTTTAAATGAACATATTTGAACACGTCTCCATTTAAATGGACTTCCTGTCGGCTCCTTGCATTGATCGCGCAGTCGTCGTGTTTTCTCTCCTCACAGGTTCACATTGTTCGTGCTTCTATTGTGACCTGGTATTCTCCATCCTTATTCTGCTTACTGATCAACAGTGAATCATTTCTGTCATATATACTAAACGTATTGTAAATATTTTACCTTCAGTAAATACTGTACAAATACTCTGTTAAAGTATGAATACTAACACCACACCGTATAAAACTATGTAAAAGGTGTTCAGGTGTCCAAAGAGTCAGTATAGCAGTACAACTCAGTAAATAAATACGGATCAGGTTTTTGATGGAACCCTTAGAGGTTTCCTTTAAGTCCAGAAACAGTGTACCCTACCTCACCCATAATGCACTGGGATAGCGTCTTTATTGCGCTGCCCTGTTAGGAGCAGAAACCAGAGGATGGTGAGGATGTCTGTCCACGTTTCTGTGGGTGTGATCTACATCCGAGCTCTCTGACTAGTGCTAAGCTAACATTAGTTATCCATCCGCAGTCAGAAGACCACATGACACAAGATTCCAGGAGGATAAGATGAGCTGAAACACTTTCAGGTCCTAACAAATACAAAAGTAAGAAATCAACAGAATCAAACAATGTTGTTTCCTTTAAACAAAGTGGCCGATCATCCAATCCAATTGTTAAAGCTGCATTTGTTAAATGTGAAGCAGGTCTGTGTGTGTGCATGTGTGTTTGTGTGTGTTGCATTAAGCTGCTCAAACATAAAGAGAACAAAAGAGTTGTGTAGTTCTTACCTTCATCTGACAGCTTCCTGCTGCTTGAACGTCACAAACATCTTTAATATTCAGAGTGTTCGCTCTGTGCTGACCTTCACTGTACACACACACACACACACACACACACACACAAAGACACACTCTCTCTGTTCCTCTGCAGCTTATTTTAAAGACTGTTTGAAGCTGCAGACGGACGACCAGGAGACTGTCCTCCACCCCTCCTTCTCTTCATATAACACACCCTCTCGGCAGGGTCTGACCCCGACACACACACACACACACGACACATATTTACTGCAGTGTGTGTGTGTGCTGTCATATAGCTATAGTGTTAAATGAAATCCACCCAGAGGAGAATCAACACACTGACACACTGACAGAAACACTCAGGACTCAGTCGGGTGTTAATAAGTGTTGATTGGACTTTCACAGTTAAAGTAAAATCTTTGGGAGTTTGAGATTAATTAACTGCTGCAGGTCCAAAACTAGAGAATGCTCCTCACTGATCAACTTAACATGCTCTACTGTCCTTTACACAAATATATTTCATAAAAAAGTCTCGGAAGCCGTCGTCCTCACTTTGTATGTAAAACTGAAGATCGAAATCTGAATCCGAACACCCAGGGAACGAAAACACATCTGAATCTAAACACCCAGGGAACTAAAACACGTCTGAATCTACCCACCCGGGGAACTAAAACACGTCTGAATCCAAACACCCAGGGAACTAAAACACGTCTGAATCTACCCACCCGGGGAACTAAAACACGTCTGAATCCGAACACCCAGGGAACTAAAACACATCTGAATCTACCCACCCAGGGAACTAAAACACGTCTGAATCTACCCACCCAGGGAACGAAAACACATCTGAATCTAAAAACCCAGGGAACTAAAACACGTCTGAATCCAAACACCCAGGGAACTAAAACACGTCTGAATCTACCCACCCGGGGAACTAAAACACGTCTGAATCCGAACACCCAGGGAACTAAAACACATCTGAATCTACCCACCCAGGGAACTAAAACACGTCTGAATCTAAACACCCAGGGAACTAAAACACGTCTGAATCCAAACACCCAGGGAACTAAAACACGTCTGAATCTACCCACCCAGGGAACTAAAACACGTCTGAATCCAAACACCCAGGGAACTAAAACACGTCTGAATCTACCCACCCGGGGAACTAAAACACGTCTGAATCCAAACACCCAGGGAACTAAAACACATCTGAATCTACCCACCCAGGGAACTAAAACACGTCTGAATCTACCCACCCAGGGAACGAAAACACATCTGAATCTAAAAACCCAGGGAACTAAAACACGTCTGAATCAAACACCCAGGGAACTAAAACACGTCTGAATCTACCCACCCGGGGAACTAAAACACGTCTGAATCCGAACACCCAGGGAACTAAAACACATCTGAATCTACCCACCCAGGGAACTAAAACACGTCTGAATCTAAACACCCAGGGAACTAAAACACGTCTGAATCCAAACACCCAGGGAACTAAAACACGTCTGAATCTACCCACCCGGGGAACTAAAACACGTCTGAATCCAAACACCCAGGGAACTAAAACACGTCTGAATCTACCCACCCGGGGAACTAAAACACGTCTGAATCCGAACACCCAGGGAACTAAAACACATCTGAATCTACCCACCCAGGGAACTAAAAACACGTCTGAATCTACCCACCCAGGGAACTAAAAACACATCTGAATCTAAACACCCAGGGAACTAAAACACGTCTGAATCCAAACACCCAGGGAACTAAAACACGTCTGAATCTACCCACCCGGGGAACTAACACACGTCTGAATCCGAACACCCAGGGAACTAAAACACATCTGAATCTACCCACCCAGGGAACAAGGGAAAAACACGTCTGAATCTAAACACCCAGGGAACTAAAACACGTCTGAATCCAAACACCCAGGGAACTAAAACACGTCTGAATCTACCCACCCGGGGAACTAAAACACGTCTGAATCCAAACACCCAAGGAACTAAAACACGTCTGAATCCAAACACCCAGGGAACTAAAACACGTCTGAATCCAAACACCCAGGGAACTAAAACACGTCTGAATCTAAACACCCAGGGAACTAAAACACGTCTGAATCCAAACACCCAGGGAACTAAAACACGTCTGAATCTAAACACCCAGGGAACTAAAACACGTCTGAATCCGAACACCCAGGGAACTAAAACACGTCTGAATCCAAACACCCAGGGAACTAAAACACGTCTGAATCCGAACACCCAGGGAACTAAAACACGTCTGAATCTAAACACCCAGGAAACTGAAACGCGTTTGAATATAACCCCCCGAGGGCTAAAGAATTTCTTAATCCTAACATGTCATTATTTACCCTGAAAGCTCTGCTGTTTAGGAAGCCGCCTTCCTCAGTCTTTCAGCTTCCAGCAAACCAAGTGTGTTGGCATCAGACGGTGTGTGTGTTAAATAAAAAAATATTCTGTAAGTGTATCAGATCTAAGTTCAGATCAGTGAGTGCGACTCTTCTCGGCAGGCTAAGACTCGTCTTCACCTGAACAAGGTGCACCCTTTTATTTGTTTTACGGTTTGAGTGGAGCAACAGACAATATGTTGAGAGACCAAAGAACCACACTGAATTGAACATGTATACTACGAAGTACCAAGTATGTCGAAGTACCAACTATGTCTAAGAGGAAGATCAAAACATTCATCCAAATCTTAAAGAGTTGAACCTAAATCCAAAGTTAGTTAAAAAGACCATCCTTTATTCTGTTGTGAAGACATGTAGAAGACTAAGTTCTTCTCTAGTCAGTCCACTCCGCCCAGTGGCCTTTCTGTGTGGAGTCTGCATGTTCTCCCCATGTCTGCGTGATTCTCTCCGGTTCTCCGGCTTCCTCCCACAGTCCAGAGACCTGCTCTGGGGATCAGGTGGGTTGGGGACTCTAAATGGCCTGTAGGTGTGTGAATGTGAGTGGTTGTGTGTCTCTGTGTAGCCCTGTGATTGGCTGGTGACCAGTCCAGGTTGGACCCGTCTATCACCTGAAGTTAGCTGGGACAGACTCCAGACCCCCACGACCCCGTGTGCAGGATAAGATGGATGGACACATTAGAATTATGAAAATGTCATCAAAGTGGCTTAAAGGACGTTTGAGGGTTTTATTTTCCACATTGATTGTCACCTATGGAGATCCATAACCTTGAACCTCTAGATAAATCGATGATTTAATCCCCATGGCAGATGTATCACGTGTTGTTGTTGGAGGTGTGTGTGTGAATGCAGCTGGTTGTGTGGAGTTAATGTGTCATAGCTCACATACTGTCACCTACGAGGGGGAACCACAGCCAATTATCCCCCCACCTCCTTTCTCTCTGTTTTCTTCCAGAGTTTAACAGTTTTAGTTGGAAATGAACATGGAGCTGAAATAACTACAGATAAAAAATCAATAATCTGATCCTCTGCACCTCCACCCGTGTGGTCCCGTGTGGTCCCATGTGGTCCCGTGTGGTCCCGTGTGGTCGGTGTAACCAGATCCATATGTGAGTGGCGGGCTGCGTTCGACCGGCGCTCAGACGGAGAGGGGGTCTATGGTCTGTGGGACTCTGAGGGGCTCTGTGGGGGTTGGTGGAACACTAGAGGGGGTGGGGAGGTATGTCGGGATCTATGGGGGTCTGAGGGACTCTGTGGAGATCTGTGGGGGTGTTGAGGAGTTGATGAGGGTCTAACCTGCTGGATGAACTGTAGCAGGAGCAGCTGAGAGATTCCTCTCTGCTCTAAACTGTCAAACCACCTGCCTCACAATGCCTCTGTGTTTATACAGGGAGAAGAATGGAGGGGGGGTAGCCTTGACACCCCCTCCTCACCACAGCAGCTGAGGACCCCCTCCTATCCTGGTTTAACATTCAGAGGGAGCTTTAAGGATTCAGGACTCCCTTATCTACAAACTGATACACGTTGTCCTCCGCTGTCTCCTACTACCCTCCCTACCCCCTTCCTTCCTTTGCTAACTCTCTCTTAGTACCAAACAAGGATTGAGCAGTGTGATGGATGAACACTGTGTGACCTTTGACCTTGGGGCAAAACACACGTGTGCGACAGCAGTTCGAAGATGAACAGATAAAAATGATTAATTTTCTCTCAATGTGACATTTTATCTGCAGCAGAGATATAAACTTCATTGTCACTTGATGAAATGTTATTTTGTTTTGAAAGGACTGATACCTGTGACCTGTGACCTGTGACCTCCGGCGGTCCACTGTGCAAACATCACAATGTTTATTACATCATTTTATTTAAAAAAAAACTGTATTTGTATTTGTACTGTTTATTCTTATGATTATGTATGCAATATGTGTGTATTCCAATTGTTTAGATGTTATGAGGACAAATGTAGCTGTTACGAGTAATCAAATACAAAGAGATGGTAGAATAAGCTGCTTTTATTGTCCATTTATTGCGGACAAGAGAAGAACCCGTGTTGCGCATGAACACTTCGATCCTGTATTCTTCAACATGTCAACAAGCACGACTCTGCTGTCCCTTTGGCCGTAAGTGGGTTACGCCAGTAATCATCTACGTTACGTATAAAACATGCACCAATTAAAATATATAGATATTACTGGATTTTTGTGCTGCTGACGTCACTACACCAGCTACCTTGTAAGCGTAATCTCCACCAAGTCTACCGCCAATATTGGCTTATTTGAGGAAATTGCACTTTCTTGTTTCTTGTTCTCCTGAGTTTGTACCCTATGGTTGAATGCACTTATTGTACGTCGCTTTGGATAAAAGCGTCAGCTAAATGACATGTAATGTAATGTAATATCACATTCGAGGAATATCTCCAAACTTTGTTAAATCAAAGGTGTCCCAGCGATCGAGCACAAGGCGGTGCCGGTAGATCGCCTGCTGGACAGACGTTCTCTTAAAGAGCAGTTTAAAAATGCTGTTTAAAAGCAGAATTTGGAAATCACCGTCTGATAACGAGTCATGAAATAGGTCAAATATGAAATATACGAAATATGAAATAGGTCAAATGTGTTCGGTTGAAGGTGGTCGTATAATGCATAATGCACAAAAGGTTTGATTATTGTCACAAACGGAGACACTGGAAGGTTGACTGTCAATGGTTGAAATTTCAGCTTAGAAGTATTTAGTTCCAATTTTAAAGGTGTGCCAACATATACGGCAAATGTAAAGTATACTCAGAATAAACAAGTAGATATTTAACATTTGGAATGTCCACTTTGTCTCTTGAAAATTGTGTGGACACCCCTGTTTCAACTGATCGAGGAAGGACAGAAGACGAGGAGGGAGGAGAAGAGGACATGAGGAGACGAGTGTGTCAGAAGACACAACACTCAACAACACGAATATCAAACTTAATCTGACAACATTGTGAGTTTAACGAGTGAATAAATGACATGAAATGCTTCTTCTTCTTCTGATTGTGGCTCTGAAGCCGTCAGAGAGACACAAGCAGCTGATGGGACTCAAACCAGTGACATGATCTCCACAGCTCCCATAGCTCCCATATCAGAGGACAGAGGGGGATCTGCATTGTTATGGAGCAGCTGGACATTGTCTCCGTCTTTCCGCTCTGCAGGGAGACAATAATCTGTTCAACAGCTGTGTGTGTGTGCGTGTGTGTGTGTGTGTGTGTGCGTGTGTGTACACACGTGTGTGAGCTTCAGTGAGAAGACAATTTGATTGGTTGAGAAAAGAAGGCCGGATGGGTGTATGTCATTCCTTAACATAGATCTCCCATCATGCAACACACACAAACAGTTGATCTCAATCAGAAGAGAGGATTTTCCTTTACTTCTGAAATTAGTGTGCGTTTTAGTTGCTGCAGACGAGACTGAGGGACTCGACTTCTATACCACCTGCACTGGAATTATTCTATGAACATTTTGTGTTTGGGTTATTTTGCAATGTGAAATAACTTGAGAGAAATAGTATACGTCATCAGTTTGTTAAAAATATTTTCCAAATTGTATATTCACAAGTGTTTACAAACCAAAACCCTATTTTTTTGTTTTGTATAAAGACTCAAATGCTGTTTGAAGTAAAAGTAACAGCATGCACTGCATTGGAAATATGTTCCTGTGTGTCCCCCAAAATATTTTTCTTCTCAACATTTGGTAACATTCTTATTTTATTATTTTGATTTCTACCTTTTTTTATTCTGTGCAGTCTGCAGCAATGAGGTTTGAAGATGTGTACTGTTTAACTGAATGAAGACCTCTGTATCTCTGCCTGTCTCTATGTCTGAGGTGTTTTGTACATGACATAGTATTTAGTATTTCTTAGAGAGAATAATTCATTCTTCAGAAACTTGTCTTATAACATGTTTTAAGACATTTCTCCATCAACATTAAAGTCTGTGTGTGACGTCAGCGCGCTGGACGTCTGACAGGATCGCGGTGGAGGGGAGCGGGATTCCTAAGGATTACCCGTCATGCCCCGCGGGTAAAGATGGCGACAGCGGAGCACAGCACCAGATCAACTTTATCCAAACGGCTTTGAGTGGATTTTTTCCCGTCGGTCGATGCGTCTCCTCCGGCTGCTCCGCCTCCACCCGCCCGCTGCTCCGGATCTCCTTGGGACCGTTCTTTAATCGGATCGGAGCCCCCAACCCGAAGAACACACCAGAGCTCCGGGTAAACTTTCGTCCCTTCTCCGCTCTCCGGTACTTGGTTGTGTGAAGAACCGGGACCGAGCCTCGCAGGTAAGCTGCACCCGAGTGATCTTCACTTCCGGTCCGAGCAGTGTGTCACCAGCAGACCGGCTACGTTAATTCGGTTCGACAGTCCGGGTGCAGCTTGTTGTTCGGGGAACTGGGCCACAGTCAGACCCGCGGCGGGTAAGTCCCGGTGTTCAGGCTCGGTTCTCCCCGGTGTTGGGGAGACCGATCCCCGCTGTGTCCGTCGTCGTGGTTTGTCCCGGTCAGAGAGCTGTTTTTACTCAGGTCACACCTTTATCACACTCAACAGCCAATCACAAGGCGGGATTACTTACTTCGGACCGATAGGGACCCCCAGGACCATTCGAGACCAGAGTCTCAGAGACGTATAGGGACCATCAGAGACCAATGTTTCCCCCCCCCAACCCATTATAACTAGGGGAGACACTGGAGACCATGAGACACTCAGAGGGTCCATCAGAGAACATCAGACTCTTTGCGAGCACCAGAGACCATGAATAGATTTTTGATAAACATAATAAACCAGTTTAGGAACTGTACATTTGTTAATTGAACTTGATCGTGCCACCGTGGGACGGAATAGTCTCCTTTCCTTTGCTAAAGGAGCTAAGTAAGGGAGCATTGAAGCTCCTTTCCTTAGCATTAGAGAATAGAACAGCTCCTATCGTGGTGGCCACTTCCACTACAGCTGAGGAAGGTCCTTTTTGCTCAGGACGGTTCCTCACTGAGTGAAGGAGTAAGTGGCGCCATGAGGAGAGCTGTTCTATTCTAATCTGTTCTCTATTCTGTCCCACAATGGAGGGATGAGCTGCAGAGGTCGGGTGGCGGCAGCAGGAGACCTGCAGGAGGGAGATGATAAGAGCCAGAATCAGGACTAATAATTCATATTAAATATAATTTGTGAAAAATCAATAGGGTTTTTACACAAAACAGACATGAATTATAAAACTACCCGTTGCAAGATTTAAGATTAAAAATTAAAAAATGTACAATTTGGTAAATGAATACACTTCAGCTTACGTACACATTAGCTAACGTTTGCCTAGTTTGTGTCCGCTAACATTTCTAAAACACTCAGGAAACTGTCAGGTGGACGTCTGAAGTTCTCAGTCGCAACAGAGATAGAAATGGAGAGTTAATACTCGTCTCTTACTCGCTAACGTTACCTCTCCCTCCCTCTCTCCCCCCTCTCCCCCTCTCCCCTCTCCTTCTCTCCCCCCCTCCCTCTCCCTCTCCCTCTCTCCCCCCCTCCCTCCCCCCCACTCCCTCTCCCTCTCCCCCTCTGTCTCTCTCTCCCCCTCCCTCTCCTTCTCTCTCCCCCTCTCCCCCTCTCCCTCTCCCTCTCTCTCTCTCTCCCTCTCCCTCTCCCCCCCCTCTCCCTCTCTCTCTCTCTCTCCTCTCTCTCTCTCTCTCCCTCTCCCTCTCTCCCTCTGTCTCTCTCTCCCCCTCTCTCTCTCCCCCCCTCTCTCTCCCCCTCTCCCTCTCTCCCCCCTCTCTCTCCCCCCTCTCCCCCTCTCCTTCTCCCTCTCTCTCTCCTCCCTCTCCCCCTCTCTCTCCCCCCTCTCTCCCCCCTCCCCCCTCTCTCTCTCCCCCCTCTCCCTCTCTCTCTGGACGCCTCCTTTTATTCATATCTGTTTGTGAGACTACGCATGTGCCACTATTTGTTCTTTACGTGGTTTACTGTGTTTAAGTCATTTCAAATTCCCCTACCTGTGATGAGCATGATGTGTAACTAATTTTAAATAATTTAGCCACTATGTATGGTTAATTATAAATAGAATATGATGCAATCTGCCTCTGAGACTGTGCGAGTGTCCTCGTCTTTCTTTTTGCTCCTTTAAAGTGACGTAACTGGAGTACATTGAAATGTAGTTGCAGTGTTTCAGAGTATTTATGTAGTTTTTCTGCTTTGTCCTGATTCAGAATTAATATGATCCAATGTTGCAGTTGCTCCTTTGCGGACTAAATATTAAAACTGTTCTGTCATTGGTCCCATTTTAATGCAGCTATACAGACCTTTTCTTCTTAAGTGTGGGTGATTGGGGGTGCACAAACCCAGTTGGGATGGAGAGGGTGCATGGCCTAAAAAGTTTGGGAACCGTTGATTGTAGAGCGAGTATCTACAGGATGGTGTTGTCAGTGATGTTGGAGTCAGGGAGAGTCGGCTGTCGACGTCACGCCGAGGTTCCTGCAGTCAAAGTGGACGTTAACACGGAGTCTCAAAGTTAACAGTCAGGTCCTGTGTAGGAGAATCTTTCCCAGAAGGAGAAGTAGTTCAGTCTTGTCGGGGTTGATTTTCAGATGGTGGGCGGATCCACTGAGAGATGTCAGTCAGACAGGCAGAGATCCGAGGGAGGGAAGGAGAGAGTTAGTTGGTGTCATCGGCATAGCTGTGGTAGGAGAAGCCATGCGAGCGAATGACAACTCTCTCTGGAGAGTTGGTGTAGAGCGAGAAGAGGAGGGGACCCAGGACGGAACCCTGAGGAACTCCAGTAGTAAGAGGACAAGGTTCCGACACAGATCCTCTCCAGGTTACCCGGTAGGTGCGTCCGTCGAGGTAGGACGAGAGATAGGGAGAGAGCAGAGCCTGAGGCACCAAGTTCCTGAAGGGAGGAGATAAGGATCTGGTGGTTGACTGTCAAATCCAGCAGAGAGAGTTGGTGTAGAGCGAGAAGAGGAGGGGACCCAGGACGGAACCCTGAGGAACTCCGAGAGACTGATAATCGGTCAATCTTTCCTTGACCTCCGTGACGTTTTCCACAGAGGTCAAGGAAAGATGGTTAGGAATAGACGTGATGAGGTGTTTTTTTCGACAATTCGAATCCACACTACTTCTGGGTAATTTAATTTGGTTGGAACCTTCCTAAGCAAAACGACTACTCCAATCCAGCCAGGGAGGAACCGTCAGAAGGAAACACTCCCATATTGATGCGTCGCTCTAAGCCAGGGGTTTCAAACCCGGGCAGATACTGCCCACTTCGATCGAATGCGGGTCATCAGGCAGGCCGCGCCGGCTTCGGCAGCGGGCCGCACAGGACGCCACGGCGGAGCGGATTTGACATATGTACTCTAAGCGGCCTGACTTCCTGTGTGACCTCTGGCTCCCTCTGAAGCAGATCTGGTACTCGTGGCTCAGAGATATCAGCTGTGATACAGAAACAATTCTTAACGGAATGATTTCACTTTTCTAATAACATGTGAGTCGCTATTAATGTATTAATCTTATTTCCAGTCCCTGCCATAGCTAGAGCTCTACTGTTGCCAGGTAACCGTGTGAGAGTGTGTGTCCTTTGTGATGTCAGCAACAAAGTGACTACATGAATGAAGGAGAAGGAGGTAGTGAATGAGAGGAGGAAAAAGAAAATGGAGCACATGAAGGAAATATGAGGTGGGGGGAGGAAATGAAGGAGAGAGAAGTAAATATGAAGGAAGCAAGGAGGTGGTGAAGGAGACGAAAAAGGTAAGAACGAGGATGGAGGAGAAGTGAAATGTTGATGTTTTATTCATGTTAGACAAAAGAGACGTGTCCTTTAGGATTATCTAATATAAATCGTCCATGAATCATTTAAACCTCAACCACTCCAACAAAGGACAGGAGGGTTCTGGGTAATGTCTCACTCTGACAGCCCACAATGCATCTGGACTAACAGGCCACCATGGTGCTACTACTTTCACAAAGATGTTTATTGATTGATCAGCTTTCCCCAGCTATGACAATTGATGATTGATTGATGTTTTATATTATACTTTACAATTGTGTGTGTGTGTGTGTGTGTGTGTGAGAGAGAGATGGGATTACATTAAAGAAGGTTTATCTCTGCTCAGAGAGGATTATGTGTATGAAGAGCTGGTGACCGCTCTCTGATTGGATGTCAGTCACTCCCAAAGCTGATCTTTGTTAACGAGAAGTTCCATCCGACGGTTGATAAGCCCTTTGGTTTTCCCTGAGCAGTGATCAATTTCCCAGCATCCCATCTGCTGCAGTTTGACCTTCAGATTACCAACACCTTCATTCTGCGGCGCGGTGTGTGCTCACGTGTAGTGAGGTTCGCTCTGACTCCTCAAGTGAATCTCAGCCACTGACGGTTTGTTTTTCCTTGTTGGTGTCCTGTGCTTCAGGTCCTGAAGACGAGGCTCAGAGGAGGAAGAGCTCTTGAGTGTGAGGACCAACGCTGCAGAGAGGATGAAGAGTGTCCGGTGCTGACGTACCAGGTGACCATGTATTCACACACACTCAGCTGAGACTCCATGAACACGGGGGCTCAGGTGGAACAATACGGCTGCAGTGTTGACTTTAGTTGGTTGTCATGGCGACAGGATGTCTGTAAATGATGGACTTCTGTCGGTCCTGGTTCAGTGTACTCTTTAGGAAAGAGTGCTGCAGTGGCCATTTTACCATTGCAACGGGCCTCAGTGTGAGCTTCTGGTCATTTATATTATAATAATGTTAAAATGCTCTGTTGACATTAGCATGCTAACATATTAGTATGTACGCATACTTGGATTCAGATTTCAGAAAAAAGCCAATTGCATGTTCATGCCAACTTTCTTGACTCTTTCTAGATTATAAAACATAGCAACAGCAGGTGAGGGTCACGGAACACATCAGACCAGTAGAAACCAGCAGACACATCAGACCAGTGGAAACCAGCAGACACATCAGACCAGTGGAAACCAGCAGACACATCAGACCAGTAGAAACCAGCAGACACATCAGACCAGTGGAAACCAGCAGACACATCAGACCAGTGGAAACCAGCAGACACATCAGACCAGTGGAAACCAGCAGACACATCAGACCAGTAGAAACCAGCAGACACATCAGACCAGTAGAAACCAGCAGACACATCAGACCAGTGGAAACCAGCAGACACATCAGACCAGTGGAAACCAGCAGACACATCAGACCAGTGGAAACCAGCAGACACATCAGACCAGTGGAAACCAGCAGACACATCAGACCAGTGGAAACCAGCAGACACATCAGACCAGTGGAAACCAGCAGACACATCAGACCAGTGGAAACCAGCAGACACATCAGACCAGTGGAAACCAGCAGACAAACCAGCAGACACATCAGACCAGTAGAAACCAGCAGACACATCAGACCAGTGAAACCAGCAGACAAACCAGCAGACACATCAGACCAGTGGAAACCAGCAGACACATCAGACCAGTGGAAACCAGCAGACACATCAGACCAGTGGAAACCAGCAGACACATCAGACCAGTGGAAACCAGCAGGCACATCAGACCAGTAGAAACCAGCAGGCACATCAGACCAGTAGAAACCAGCAGACACATCAGACCAGTGGAAACCAGCAGACACATCAGACCAGTGGAAACCAGCAGACACATCAGACCAGTGGAAACCAGCAGACACATCAGACCAGTAGAAACCAGCAGACACATCAGACCAGTGGAAACCAGCAGACACATCAGACCAGTGGAAACCAGCAGACACATCAGACCAGTGGAAACCAGCAGACACATCAGACCAGTAGAAACCAGCAGACACATCAGACCAGTGGAAACCAGCAGACACATCAGACCAGTGGAAACCAGCAGGCACATCAGACCAGTAGAAACCAGCAGGCACATCAGACCAGTGGAAACCAGCAGACACATCAGACCAGTGGAAACCAGCAGACACATCAGACCAGTGGAAACCAGCAGACACATCAGACCAGTGGAAACCAGCAGACACATCAGACCAGTGGAAACCAGCAGACACATCAGACCAGTGGAAACCAGCAGACACATCAGACCAGTGGAAACCAGCAGGCACATCAGACCAGTGGAAACCAGCAGACACATCAGACCAGTGGAAACCAGCAGGCACATCAGACCAGTGGAAACCAGTAGTCTGCCTTTACTGTTTGTAAAGTTAGCTCTGCTAATGGTAACATGCTAACGATAACCTCATTGATATCAATTGAGCAGCACTTCCTGTTCTGGAAACAGTTTGAGATCAATGTGTTGCCTGAGGCACACACACACATCCACACACACACACACACACACACACACACACACACACACACACACACACACACACACACACACACACACACACACACACACACACACACACACACACACACACAGTACATAGATTGACACACTTGGGGAGAGACACAGAGAGCAGTCCAGTTGTTGTTGAGGCGCTGTGCTCAGAGGTTGGTGGCGGACATCGGCGTCGTATATTCTAACTCTTCTTCTGCTGACCGATCGCAGAAGAAGTCCGAGGATGACGAGCGCCGCCCCGACCAGGAAGCCGTATCGGAAGGCTCCGCCCCAGCACCGCGAGCAGCGCCGCACCACGCCCGTAGCTCCACCTGCGCCGCACCCCGACATCAATCAGGTAAACCAACCCCCCCTAAACACACCTCCATTCCTGCCACTGCGCCTCGCCCGCCTCCCCCCCGCCAGCTCGCCGCTCTCGGACAGCGAGCTTGATGTCTCCAGTCTTTCCAGTGTAGAGCTCTGCATCACGCCTCCACCGCCTTTCAGCCGGAGCCGGGCTAGAACCGCGCCGGTGGGCGTCGCCACGAGTCCTCGCCACAGTGAAGGCTCCCCGGCGCAGCAGAGGCCTGCCCACCGCAACCTGCCTCACCAGACCACCACGCCTCCCAAGGGGATCTTGAAGCCGCCGGGTTTGGCGCACGCCTATGACTTCATCAGAAAGTCACGGTCCGAGGAGCTGCTGGATGACAGCAGGAGTCGTGACGGTACCGCCCTCAAGCCGCCCACTCGCTCTCTGGACCGGTGGGATCAGCAGGCACCCGCCTTGCGGCGCTCCTCGGACCCCCCCCCACGCGGGACCGACTGGAACTGGAAGACACAGGTTCTGCAGGACAAGGTCCGCTTCTCCAACTTCCTGGACGAGATCACCTGTAGCGTCCTGAGTCCTGCCCACCTGACGCTGCTCGGGAGGACGTCCTACAGCGAGCGAGGAAACCTTCCCGCCCAGCGCCACGGAAGCCCAGCCCACAGAAAGCAGTGTGCGGAGGGACCGCCCACCGACCGGACCCGGCGCTGGAACGACTGGGTGGCAGCAATGCAGCAGCCCGGGAGGCAAGGGAGAGTCACAGAGGGGGCGGGGCATAAAGAGGAGGCGTGGAGGGTGAATAGCGGAGGAAAGATATTGGTTCAAGAGACTGGGGAGCCACAAAGGCAAAAACACAGACCTCCTGCATCTAATCGGTGTCTTCTGTCCCACGCCAAGGTAGGTCGGGGGAGCGGGCACCACCATTATCCTCTCCTGGTTTATTATTAATGCTAACGTATAAAATGACTGGTTCCTCTCAAACTGCTCTGCAAAATATTACCAGGTTTTCTGGTTATAATAAAGTGGAAAACCATCTTCATAGCTCACAATACCCAGAATGCAACAGTAGAAAGGTCAGGGGATGAACCGATGGTCGGCAGTAATGAACTTCAGAAAGCAGATAAACAGTTCATAGCAAATTATCTGAGAAGGAAGCTGCAGAACGCAGTGATCTGATTGGCCGGTTAGCAGTGAGTCATTGATTTCATGTCCCTGTAGGCAATTGATCAGCTGAAAAGTTCCATTGTGTAAAAACGTGGTGCATTCTGGGAGACTATCTGTGACCCAGGAGGACCTGACATCACCGACGGGTCATGTGATCAGTCCTATGATCAATGGTTGTGATCAGTTAGATAAGAGCAGCATCCAGGAAAAGCCACTCAAGTTGTTTATTCACTTAGTGATGGATACTTTTTATATATAATGAGATTATTTGTAAAACATTGTACCTGGATCCTCCTCCTGGTTCCAATCCAATTGTGACCGTCTTCAGATCCACCAAGGTGTAGTTCTCCTGTAAGGCTGCTGAGGGTCCTTAGGTTCCGCCTCAGCGGGTCAGGTGATGAAGATGACGTCACCTGGGCAACGAGCCAGCTTGGAGTTCTGACGTTTGAGACATTGAGAGACGCAGTTTTGTGCTTACAATGAAAGACTTGAACGTACACAGAGCCACGCATGAGTATTCTCCCCTTTGGACTTTTCTACATCTTGTCATGGTAAAAACACAGTTTCAAATGTATTTCTCTGGGGTTTTATGTAATGGATCAACACAAAAGTGTCCATCATCTGGCGGACAGCATGGCTGTGTTACCTGAGAAAAGTTACAATTAACAGCAGTTTGTTCTCACATCTTGTGTGTATTTAAAACACACCGTGTGATGACACCCTCCCAAGTCATATATGAATATACGTCTGTGTGTATTAGTACGTGAGACTGACATCAGTTTGATGTGTTACAGGAGACATTCTCAGACTCTGAGCGGATCAGGTGAGAATCAATGTTTTATTAGACATATTATTGTCCACCAAGCTTCACCAGCTGACATTATGATCACTTTCATTGTATTGTCGTAGATTAAAAAGTTAGACAATTGGCTCCAAGATGTAGCTTTCCCTTCTGCCTCCTCACCCTTGTCTCTCTGCTTGGGATCTACCCTGAAAGACCCAATTCCTGTTATGACCTCACTGACCGTTGAATGTTCCTCCCATTACCCAGAATCCTCCAGCAGCAGAATGAGGATCTACAACGTTGCCTCTCTCTCTCCACCCACAAGATGGAGGCCATGGAGGCGGAATTTGACAGCAGCCGTCACTACATGGAGGCGGAGCTGAGCCGGACCAGAGACGACCTGGACAAGATGAGGGACAAGTTCCGCAGGTGAGGATCAGACAGTTTCACCTGTGATGATGAAGCTCCTTGGGTCACTGCTGTCTACTCGTCTGTCACTCGTCTGTCTACTCGTCTGTCTACTCGTCTGTCACTCGTCTGTCACTCGTCTGTCACTCGTCTGTCACTCGTCTGTCACTCGTCTGTCTACTCGTCTGTCTACTCGTCTGTCTACTCGCCTGTCACTCGCCTGTCACTTGTCTGTCTACTCGTCTGTCTACTCGTCTGTCACTCGTCTGTCACTCGTCTGTCACTCGTCTGTCTACTCGTCTGTCACTCGTCTGTCACTCGTCTGTCACTCGTCTGTCACTCGTCTGTCACGTCTGTCCTCGTCTGTCACTCGTCTGTCACTACTCTGTCACTCGTCTGTCACTCGTCTGTCACTCGTCTGTCACTCGTCTGTCTACTCGTCTGTCACTCGCCTGTCACTCGTCTGTCACTCGTCTGTCTGTCTCGGGTCTGTCTACTCGTCTGTCACTCGTCTGTCTCGCCTGTCTACACTCGTCTGTCTACTCGTCTGTCACCGTCTGTCACTCGTCTGTCACTCGTCTGTCACTCGTCTGTCACTCGTCTGTCTACTCGTCTGTCCTCTGTCTACTCGTCTTTCACTCGTCTGTGTCGTCTGTCACTCGCCTGTCACTCGCCTGTCACTCGTCTGTCACTCGCCTGTCACTCGTCTGTCTCTCGTCTGTCACTCGTCTGTCACTCGTCTGTCACTGCTCTGTCTCTGTCACTCGCCTGTCACTCGCCTGTCACTCTGTCCGTCTGTCACTCGCCTGTCACTCGCCTGTCACTCGCCTGTCACTCGTCTGTCTACTCGTCTGTCTACTCGTCTGTCTACTCGTCTGTCACTCGTCTGTCACTCGTCTGTCACTCGTCTGTCACTCGTCTGTCACTCGTCTGTCACTCGTCTGTCTTGTCTGTCACTCGTCTGTCACTCGTCTGTCCACTCGCCTGTCACTCGTCTGTCACTCGTCTGTCACTCGTCTGTCACTCGTCTGTCACTCGTCTGTCCACTCGTCTGTCACTCGTCTGTCACTCGTCTGTCACTCGCCTGTCACCGTCTGTCACTCGTCTGTCACTCGTCTGTCTACTCGTCTGTCACTTTCGTCTGTCACTCGCCTGTCTACTCGTCCTGTCACTGTCGTCTGTCTACTCGTCTGTCACTCGTCTGTCACTCGCCTGTCTCTCGTCTGTCTACTCGTCTGTCACTCGTCTGTCTACTCGTCTGTCACTCGTCTGTCTACTCGTCTGTCACTCGTCTGTCACTCGTCTGTCACTCGTCTGTCACTCGTCTGTCTACTCGTCTGTCACTCGTCTGTCTACTCGTCTGTCACTCGTCTGTCACTCGCCTGTCACTGGGTCTTTCGTCTGTCACTCGTCTGTCACTCGTCTGTCACTCGTCTGTCACTCGTCTGTCTACTCGTCTGTCACTCGTCTGTCACTCGTCTGTCACTCGTCTGTCACTCGTCTGTCACTCGTCTGTCTACTCGTCTGTCACTCGTCTGTCACTCGTCTGTCACCTCGTCTGTCACTCGTCTTGTCACTCGTCTGTCACTCGCCTGTCACTGCCTGTCACTCGTCTCGTCTGTCACCTTCGTCTGTCACTCGTCTGTCACTCGTCTGTCACTCTGTCACTCGTCTGTCACTCGTCTGTCACCGTCTGTCACCGTCTGTCACTCGTCTGTCACTCGTCTGTCACTCGTCTGTCACTCGTCACTCGTCTGTCACTCGTCTGTCTACTCGTCTGTCACTCGTCTGTCACTCGTCTGTCACTCGTCTGTCTACTCGTCTGTCACTCGTCTGTCACTCGCCTGTCACTGTCTGTCACTCGTCTCTGTCACTCGTCTGTCTCGTCTGTCGTCTGTCACTCGTCTGTCACTCGTCTGTCACTTGTCTGTCACTCGTCTGTCACTCGTCTGTCACTCGTCTGTCTACTCGTCTGTCTACTCGTCTGTCACTCGTCTGTCACTCGTCTGTCACTCGTCTGTCACTCGTCTGTCACTCGCCTGTCACTCGTCTGTCACTCGTCTGTCACTCGTCTCGTCTGTCACTCGTCTGTCTACTCGTCTGTCTACTCGTCTGTAACTTGTCTGTCACTCGTCTGTCACTCGTCTGTCACTCGTCTGTCACTTGTCTGTCACTCGTCTGTCACTTCGTCTGTCACTCGTCTGTCACTCGTCTGTCACTCGTCTGTCACTCGTCTGTCTACTCGTCTGTCTACTCGTCTGTCACTCGTCTCGTCTGTCACTCGTCTGTCTACTCGTCTGTAACTTGTCTGTCACTCGTCTGTCACTCGTCTGTCACTCGTCTGTCACTCGTCTGTCACTTGTCTGTCACTCGTCTGTCACTCGTCTGTAACTTGTCTGTCACTCGTCTGTCTACTCGTCTGTCTACTCGTCTGTAACTTGTCTGTCACTCGTCTGTCACTCGTCTGTAACTTGTCTGTAATTCTCCAGACTCCAGAACAGCTACACAGCGTCTCAAAGAACCAATCAGGATCTGGAAGAGAAGCTTCATTCTCTGGTAAGTGTGTGTGCGTGTGCGTGTGCGTGTGCGTGTGCGTGTGCGTGTGTCTGCGTGCGTGTGTGTGTCTGCGTGCGTGTGCGTGCGTGTGCGTGCGTGAGCGTGCGTGTGTGTGTGTGTGTCCTTGATCAGACTGGAACTGAATGAAAAAACGCTCTCAGGCCTTGAATTGATTTTCTGTGGAAAAGTGGAGTTGACGGACAGCAGGATGGTTGTCATGAGGATGTACTTCTGACCTTGTTACCACGGTAACCCCCTGACTGACCCCTCTATGTCTCTCCTTGGTCTGTCCCTGTGTCCCCTCTCTGTCGTCCCTCTTTCTCCCATCTGTCCTTCGTCTCATCCTTCATGATGTCGTTCCAACATGGCTTCTCACTGTCCAATCACATTGCTCGATTATATGAAATGTTTGTCCTTCATCGTCTTCTCCTGTCTCCTCCTCTCTCACGCTGCTCTGTGATGGACTGACTCATCTTCATCTTCATCAGGCGGCTGTCAGTCAAACTTGGGTTCATGCAGTTGCGTTTCATTCATGTTCTTTCTCCTCATCCTCAGTTTTATTTAGTTTTTTTGTTTCTGGAACTACAAAAAGAAATTCTGGAAGAAAAAAATGATTATTAACTTGTCTCATTATTATTGATTGTTAATTATACAACAATATAAATAATGTTAAATGTATTAACCGCCAGTATTTTAATATTCATCAGGAAACATTTATTGTCATAATATGTCAGACATTTGACTCGGTTGGTGCGTAACAGCAGACTGTAAAACAATGGACGGCAAGACAACAGTGCACGAGAAATAAAATAGAATATAATGCTATGGGTTAATAACTTAGTAACAAAGCAATAATAAAATAAATAGTTATTAAAAATAAATGTAAATGAGAAGATGACAAAAGTAAAAATATTGATAAACGTATGAAGAAAGTAGAAATGTATTATCGATGATGTCCATGAAAACGATAATACCAATGAAGAAAAATTATGATAGAAATCATATTAATAATAAAAAAGATAAAAATAATAAGAATTGTAATGATATCAAAAATAATCATAACAACGATTTGCCGGTTTATAATTATAATTATTATAATTTATTAAGTAGTCCCGCCTCCTGCCACCTCAGACTCCTGATTGGCTGCCTCACTGTCATGATGGTTGATGATGTCATCTCATGCTCCTTTCACAGCTACGGAAGGTGGAGAGGGACAAAAAGACGATGGACCAGGAGATTGTGGAGTTAACAAACAAACTGCTGGACGCCAAGAACTCGATTGACCGCCTCGAGGAGCTCAATGTGAGTACAAGTACTCGGGTATTAGTACTACCGTAGTATTACCTCTGTCATACTAATGGATATGTAGTACGAGTAGATATATCTGCTAAAATATATCTGTTAATGGACATTCTTCTTTTTCCAATTTGTCTTCCTCTTCCTCCTATACCCCAAATGTCCCTCTACTTCCTCTATTTCCTCTTCCATCTTTATTTTCTTCCTCCTCTGCTTCCTCTTCTTCCTCTATTTCCTATTCTGCCTCTACATCCACTTCTTCTCTACTCCCTCATCGTCTCCCTCTTCCTCAGGAGCGGTACAGGCAGGACTGTAATCTTGCTGTCCAGCTGCTCAAATGCAACAAGTCACATTTTAGGAACCACAAGTTTGCTGATGTGAGTATTTATTTATTCAACAAGTTTTTTTCTCCAATAATCCAAGGTCAGGGGTCATCGCCTGTAGATTCTTGGTGGTTCTCGGAGGTCAACAGAAGTTCTTTGTTTTAGAACTTCTCGAGGTTCTAGAGAAGAGTTGAAGGCCTGTAGACCACATTTGGGTATTAAAGAAGGCTGGACCCCAGAGGGACCCCTTTGGACAGGGACAAGGGGGTCAGAGGTCATAGGGTTCACACAGGTCACCCCCACGTCTTACTTACTCTGTGTGTGTGTGTGTGTGTGTGTTTGTTGTAGCTCCCCTCTGAGCTTCAGGACATGCTCAACAAACACATGACCAGCCTACCTGAGAGAGGCTCCGCCCCCGGCGCCCTGGACCCGGACACGCTAAGTCTGACCCCGGCTGACGTGGTGCCGACCTCGGTCATCGCCCGCGTGCTGGAGAAGCCGGAGCCGCTGGTCCTGAACTCGGCCCAGTCCTCCAGCGCCAGCCGGCCCGCCTCCGAGGACGTGTTCGTACACGTGGACATGACGGGCCCCCCCCCGGAGTGCCAAGAGGCGGCTCAGCAGAATGGCTCTTGTCGCAGTCAGGACAGCCTGGACGGGCAGTCGGGCGGCGAGGAGGGGGGCGTGGCCACATCCTTTGACAAGCTGAACCCCTATCCGCGCCGCCACACCCCCACCCGCTGTACGCGGGTCGCAAGGTCATCGAGTTCTCCTCGGATGACAAGGTGAAGCTCCCCAAGAATTCGCCGCTGCCCAACTGCACATACGCCACACGGCAGGCCATCTCGCTGAGCCTGGTGCAGAGTGATGACGAGCGCACGACCCCCGCAAGCCCCGCCCCCTCGGGGGGGGGGTTCCTCCACCGCACGCCGCTGTCGCAGCGGGACATCGGCAGTGAGCCACAGTCAGGCCAGTCCAGCCCCTTCAGCAGCCCGCCACAGGTGACACACACACGCACGTATATGGGCAAAGCCTGTTTGTTGTCGCATGCGTACTAACTTAAGCCCCTCCCCCTCAGGCGCTCAGCGTGCTGGCGAGCTCCGGCAGCTCGGAAGAAGACCTGCTGGCCAACTGGCAGCGGATGTTTGTGGAGAAGGTGGCGCCGGCCAGCGACTTGGCGCTTCACCGCACCTCCTTCAGCAGCCATACGGCACAGGAGCTGCAAAGGAGGAGGCCGGCCGCAGGGGGCGGAGCCTCCTCCGAGCGCAACCGGGCGGCCTACTCGGACGGGGGAGGAGGGCTCATCGGCGCGGAGCTGGACGCCGAGCCGCGGTTCCAGCCTTGACACCGACACCGACATGGAGGCTCGGCCCGGCAGAAGGGGGGGGGGGCGCTACGGGACGGAGGCCTCCACGGAGGAGGGCGAGAGGCTGCTGATGAGCAGGGAGGCCGGCAACACGGAGGTCGCCATGGCAACAACCCCGACCAATGCCCACAGGGAGGGGGAGGGGGAGGAGGAGGAGGAGGAGGAGGAGGAGGAGGAGAGCTCTGCTGAGGAGAGAGACGTCCTCAGCCGTGACCTGCCCGTCATCTCGCCCCGCCTCCTTGATTTAGACCCCGCCCTTGCCGCCGCCGCCGCCCCCTCAAAACGTCGTCAGAAGAGCCCGAAGAGGATGGGCGTGCATCACCTGCACCGCAAAGACAGCCTGACCCGAGCTCAGGAGCAAGGCACACTGCTGGACTGACGGCTGTTCCCATGGAAACGGACCACATCCAGGATAAAGCCATCGTCTACCGAATGCTGCCGCGCGCCGCCTGTCGAAGCAGAAGAAAAAAAGAAACTATAATGAACTAAACTTTATGGACGTCTTAGCCTTGTTTCCTAAACGGAGCTTTTATTTTGAAGAGAACAGAAGAGACCAGAGGCACCTTGATAAACACACACACTCTCTCTCTCTGTCTGTCTGTCTGTCTGTCTGTCTGTCTGTCTGTCTGTCTCTCTCTCTGTCTGTCTGTCTCTCTGTCTCTCTCTCTCTGTCTCTCTCTCTCTCTCTCTCTCTCTGTCTCTCTCTCTCTGTCTCTGTCTCTCTCTCTCTGTCTGTCTGTCTGTCTGTCTGTCTGTCTCTTCTCTCTCTCTCTCTCTCTCTCTGTCTCTCTCTCTGTCTCTCTCTCTCTGTCTCTCTCTCTCTCTCACTTTGTCACTTTCTCTCTGAAGATCAAACTTTTATTTTCTTTTATTTTCGTCTGTGATTTCCTTTCATGTTATTATTTAGTCACCTGATCTGCAGGGTTTAGTTGTTTTTGGGTCCTCACCTTTTATTTCACCCTCATTATATGAATATTAATCCATTATTAACAGATTATTTGTTTGTTTTATTGTGGTTTGACGCTATGGAAGCTTGTTAGTGACAGAAACAGGCTTTTATTTTGACATGAAGGCCTTAAGATGAGACGGTTCAGGTTCATGTCGTTAGAGTATAATATTCTTATTACTACTAATATTAATAATTACTATTATTATGATATTGATCCATACTTTAAATCCACTGATTGTTTTTCACAGCTCTCTGATTGTGACGCTCACCGAGGAACGTTGACCACTGATTGATCGGCTGCGTAAGTTTCTTCACTGTTTTTACAGGAAGTGGAATTATTGATCAGCACAGTTAGTGCTTCAGTCTTTGATCAGTATTGATCTGAACTGCTTTCATCAGCTAATCGATAACAATGAACGTCTTTCAATAAATGAATAGTCAATTGATCCGGTTAACAACAAGCACCAATCACAGACTGGTGCATTATGGGTAAAGGTGCTATGAGAGTGCATGAGGGGACACGAACGATGAAACTTAATTAACACCTTTGCAGCAGAACAGAAAAGCAGAATGAATCTATTAAAAGAATATTTGATATTTTACACCAAGTCTGTGTTTTAATTGTGTTTCAATCATTTAATGACTCATTTATAATTGAGGTACTGATAAGCTAAGCTAACAGGCTTCGTGCTAGGCTAAAGATGGGAAATCTTAGCTGTGTCTCATTTGGTTGTCTGCATCCTGCTGAGGCCGCTCATCATGGGACGGGAGTGCACGTTAAAATGTGAACACGTGAATATCCATTAGAATGTTCAACCCGAGGTCGTGTTTACACGCAGAAGATGTGAGGACGAACTGACAGACAGACCCCCCACAGACCCCCTCCCCACAGACCCCCTCCCCACAGACCCCCTCAGTTATTAGTGAAAAGTCACTTTGAGGCCTCATAACACTACTTTTAGTTTAACTATTCAAATGTAAATGTTCTTCTCACGCTACAGACGTGCTGCATTCCTCCTAAACTAAATGAAACATTACCATCTGTATCTGGGCTGAAGGAGATCTGCTTTCTAAGCTGCTCAAATATTTAAAACCCCAAACCATCTTCGCCATCGTCCTTTTTCCTCTTCAGCTTTAATTAGCGAGCGGCTGCATTAAATAATTCACTTTCTAATAGTCAGGTGTCTTTGTGAGGGAGAAATAGAAGCCAAGTGTTTAATATTTCAGAGCAGTTTGCAATGACAGTGTGTGAGTGATGCATTCTGGGTATGAATAGACTTCACAGCTGGACAAGTGGAACTTCAATGACTGCTTTGAATATAATTGATGTGATCATCTTTTTCCTTGCTAACTTCGAATACTTTAGAATTGTCTAATATGTACAAACAGGGATTGAATCTACTAAGACTACAACGGTTCAACAATATTTCCTTTGTACAATAATATTAACGGTTATACAGTATTTATCCTCCCTCAGCAGTTTATTTTGTTAAGTTTGGTCCTTCAGCAACTCTCAGGTCACATGACCAGCAGCTGATAAAAGTGTCATCAGTGTGTCCTGTTGCCTAGCAACATTGCATGTTGTGTTCTGTCAGTAGTTTATTATTAATGAATCACTTTTCATTAAGCTGCTGTCAGAAGCCACGCCCCCTTCCAGATGTTACACTATCTGTCAATCATCACAAGTCCGTAGAACCACAAAAAAACCAACGGAAGATGTTTTCAGGTGTAGACTTTTATTTAACGTTCTTTAGTTGTTTGAAGAACTCCTCTAGAACGTTCTCCACTTCGTCTTCGATGTAATCTTTCACCACGAAGACGTCGCCATCAGCGGCACCACGAATCATTGCAGAAAGATCTGAAACAGGAAGTTTTATTGTGAAAGGGAATTCATAAGACTATTGTTATTGCAGAGTGAGGAAAGAAGAAGGAAACAGGAAGGGGGACATGAGAGGGAGAAAGAAACGGGAAGCAGAGATTATTATGATGTTATTGGGAGGGAAGGAAGGAAGGAAACAGGAAGGGGGACATGAGAGGGAGAAAGAAACGGGAAGCAGAGATTATTATGATATTGGGAGGGAAGGAAGGAAGGAAGGAAACAGGAAGAGGGACATGAGAGGGAGAATGAAACGGGAAGCAGAGATTATTATGATGTTATTGGGAGGGAAGGAAGGAAGGAAGGAAACAGGAAGTGGGACATGAGAGGGAGAAAGAAACGGGAAGCAGAGATTATTATGATGTTATTGGGAGGGAAGGAAGGAAGGAAGGAAACAGGAAGGGGACATGAGAGGGGAGAAAGAAACGGGAAGCAGAGATTATTATGATATTGGGAGGGAAGGAAGGAAGGAAACAGGAAGGGGACATGAGAGGGAGAAAGAAACGGGAAGCAGAGATTATTATGATGTTATTGGGAGGGAAGGAAGGAAGGAAGGAAACAGGAAGGGGGACATGAGAGGGAGAAAGAAACGGGAAGCAGAGATTATTATGATGTTATTGGGAGGGAAGGAAGGAAGGAAGGAAACAGGAAGGGGGACATGAGAGGGAGAAAGAAACGGGAAGCAGAGATTATTATGATGTTATTGGGAGGGAAGGAAGGAAGGAAGGAAACAGGAAGGGGGACATGAGAGGGAGAAAGAAACGGGAAGCAGAGATTATTATGATGTTATTGGGAGGGAAGGGGGACATGAGAGGGAGAAAGAAACGGGAAGCAGAGATTATTATGATATTGGGAGGGAAGGAAGGAAGGAAACAGGAAGAGGGACATGAGAGGGAGAATGAAACGGGAAGCAGAGATTATTATGATATTGGGAGGGAAGGAAGGAAGGAAACAGGAAGGGGGACATGAGAGAGAAAGAAACGGGAAGCAGAGATTATTATGATATTGGGAGGGAAGGAAGGAAGGAAACAGGAAGAGGGACATGAGAGGGAGAAAGAAACGGGAAGCAGAGATTATTATGTTATTGGGAGGGAAGGAAGGAAGGAAGGAAACAGGAAGGGGGACATGAGAGGGAGAAAGAAACGGGAAGCAGATTATTATGATATTGGGAGGGAAGGAAGGAAGGAAACAGGAAGAGGGACATGAGAGGGAGAATGAAACGGGAAGCAGAGATTATTATGATGTTATTGGGAGGGAAGGAAGGAAGGAAACAGGAAGGGGGACATGAGAGGGAGAAAGAAACGGGAAGCAGAGATTATTATGATGTTATTGGGAGGGAAGGAAGGAAGGAAGGAAACAGGAAGGGGGACATGAGAGGGAGAAAGAAACGGGAAGCAGAGATTATTATGATATTGGGAGGGAAGGAAGGAAGGAAGGAAACAGGAAGGGGGACATGAGAGGGAGAAAGAAACGGGAAGCAGAGATTATTATGATGTTATTGGGAGGGAAGGAAGGAAACAGGAAGGGGGACATGAGAGGGAGAAAGAAACGGGAAGCAGAGATTATTATGATATTGGGAGGGAAGGAAGGAAGGAAACAGGAAGGGGGACATGAGAGGGAGAAAGAAACGGGAAGCAGATTATTATGATATTGGGAGGGAAGGAAGGAAGGAAACAGGAAGGGGGACATGAGAGGGAGAAAGAAACGGGAAGCAGAGATTATTATGATGTTATTGGGAGGGAAGGAAGGAAGGAAGGAAACAGGAAGTGTCCTCACTGCGTCCTGACGTCGGTCTGAATAGACAGAATATTCTCTTCTCCATAGCAACAGCTCGACCCAGCTCGTAGCCGACGCCCAGAGACGGCTGGGTTACCTCGGCAACTACCACTGGAACATGAGGTTAAAGGTCATATTCATCCATCACTATTGATTGACAGATCACTCCATTGATTGGCCTATCCTGCGATTGATTGTTTGATTACCATCACACTGCCGCAACCAGTCCACGTCTCTGTCATGGATGGACCGGTCTCCTGCTGACGAGGCGTCCTCTCCTGTCCAACCACAGCACAGTTCAGTGACGTCACAACTGGCTTCTTCTGTGGTGTCAGTGAACTCCATGTTTGATGAAAGAGCAGCAAGTGATTGTTCAGTGGCAGCTGGCGGAATTGTTTTTGGGGTTCGGGTCAGTATGATTCAATATATATATACTCGTACACCTGCTCGCTATTATTTGAACCCGTTATAGGAATTGATTGTATTGATCATCGTTTACATTCTGTCCTCATGACATCACTGTAGTCTGTCCATCAGGAGACGGATCGTCCTCTGAGGTGTCTTCCCTTTTCTCCCCGTGGAGGGGCTTCATCGGTGCCGGTTTCAGGGCGGAGGATGTCGGTGTGTACACACCGTAAAGCCCTCTGAGGCTCATTTGGAATTTGCGATACAAAACAAAACGAATTGAATTGATCTTAGATTCATCGCCGACCTGCGTGTGCACGTGTACTTGCGTGTGAGACCTCTCTCGCTGATTTCCGTGAAGCTCACGTGCTCCGTGAGCACGCTTCCGTAGCTCTGCAGCTTCCGGACGATCCTCCGGTAAACGCGGACGTCATCTCTGCCGCCGCGGATGCTGCCGCAGAAATACACCTTCATGCTCCCGGTTGGAGCCTGGGGTCCTGTCGCCGTTTCCCGCGCTAGATGGGAACGCCGCTCTGCGTGGTGACGTCAGACCACGTGCCATGACTGTGAGTTAAACGTGACCTGATTTCTGTCTCGCAGGTTCTTTCTCTGCTGAAGAGGAAGCACCTGACAGGCCACACGTCGGGCGGCAAAGAGCCTCTTCAAAATGGACTTGAGGGTGAAGTTTAGTCTGCAGTTAATAAGGTAGCTGGGGAGGGGCTCTGCACTGAGCCCACTGATGGGATGTGCCCCCCCTCACTGGATCGGATCTGAGGCCGCCACAAGGGTCTTTACTAAGAGCAAAAACATTTTGGGATTTGTTATTGTTCACTTAAAAATCTACAAATCATTTATTTTTAAACTTTTTATTTAATGTATCAGCGCTCTCAAGTGTCACTCATGTTGGTCGCTAGTCACGCACTCCCACCACACATCCAATCCCCCCACCACATATTATTTATTTCTCAAAATTCAATTTTTCCCTCTTTTTATCCCCGTAGTGAAATATGATTACAGTATATTTGTGTTAATAAGCCTGACGTGAGCCTGTAAATTTGCTCATTTGTTCCATGAATTGTTGGCCTGTTTGGAGTCTTGTTGTACGTGCAGGTTTACGTACACATGAATAAAGTATCTGTGATGATCACTTTGTATCATCTGTAGGTGGATTCGATTGAATACAGTGTTCATATTGCAATGGGCCCTGGGTAACTTCATACCTGAATCATACTCCTCCATCAGCGTCTGGTACGCTGCAGCCACAGCCAAGGACAAGGGCAGGCTGCAGCGTGTCCTCCACTCTGCAGAGAGGCTGATCGGCTGCAATCTGCCGTCCCTGCAGGTCTCTGAAGCAGCTAAAAAGATGGTGGCCGACCCCTCTCACCCCGGACAAAACCTGTTTGTGCCCCTTCCATCTGGCAGGAGGCTGAGGTCCATCAGGACTAAGACCTCATCAACAGAGCCGGACCCCCACTGACTGACTATAACATCCCACCGGTCCCTCTGCTTCACACTGCACACGTCACTTTAACTGTAATTCATCACTTTGTCGTCACTCGTCACTTTGTCTGTTACTTGTTCGTTAGTGCACTTTATGCTTAATATTTTTCTTTTTAACTTTTTAATATTTAAAATTTTTTAACTTTATTCCCTTGTTTTATACTAACCCATAGCCTTATTCTACTAACCCATTGCATTAGCATTTCATTTTACTTTATTTTATTACTTGTGCACTGCTGTCTTGTCTGTCTACTGTCGCGCACTAACCACCAAGACAAATTCCTTGTATGTTTGACATATTTTGGCAAATAAATGTTTCCTGATCCTGAAAGGTTGTCCCCAGGTAGACATCGCGCATTAAAGTCTGTGGGGCGGATATTGTTGATTGTCATTGTCTTGAACCAATCCGATCTTTGGACGTGCCAGTAGCACCGAGGTAACCGGAGAAGACCTTTGAAGCTCTGATGCACAACTTGTATGTGTGTTGTTTATATATTGTGTGTAAGTGTTATTTAATACATGTCCTGATTTTACATCAGCAGTGAGTGAGAATTTTTCCAACATATCTAGATAAAACTAGAATGCCCCGTCCATGGAAAATAGCTTTGGTTTTATATTTCATTAAATACATTTAAGTTCACACTACACTACTTTTGAATTTATTATTGAATCAATTGCATAAAATAATGCAATTCTAAATTTGAATAACATTCATTTGAGTATTAAACATTGAAATAGTAAGTAAGAGTAAGAGAACCTTGTATTTTAGGTTATAGCTGTTTATTTGAGTCTCTGTTCAGAAACTATAAATATTTCTGGAATGAAAACAAAACCACTAAAGACAGAAAGGATAAAAAAAGGTCAGACACGAAGATGTTGTTGAGGACCTCATATGGCCTTCAGCAGGGGCCCCAGGCCCCTCACAGTGGCATTCAGGGTCAGCTCAGGCACGTCTCTGGCCACCCGCTGCATGGGAGCCAGGTTGGGTCCTTCCAGAGAGTCCAGGAGCCCTGAAACCACAATGGCAGAAAGGTCGAATCCTAATTTCTCACTGAGGTCACCTGATTAGTGGTTAGATATGAACGGGACAGCACTTCACGGCTGAAATACATTTTACAATGTTTTACTCTCGGATTTAAACGTCTTTCAGGCTCTTTCCTCATAAAATGAGGTCATTTTAAATTATGTTTTATTTTATTGTCAAAAGTACAAAAAGATTTTATATTTCGGGAATAAATATTGTCTGATTAAATGTTTTTTGTTGTGTTCACTGGTTATGACATCTTGAACATTGCAATGACTTGTTCAGAAAGGGCTCAAAAAGTCCACGATGTGACAAAACCGAACTCGGCCGCGTTCAGTGGAAAACGTCTCACTACGCAAACGCAGACAGGAAGTCAGCGGAGCAATGTTATGGCCTTTCATTGCATTTTAACTGGGGCTGTCAAAAAATGAACTACTTAATTGCACATTTTGAAATGCATTAATGGCGATTAATGAATGAATGTCGTTGTTGTTGCTACAATATTTTAAATGAATGTTTGTTCTTCTAAAGACTAAATCTTACAAGTAATCACTTTAGAAAACGTGTATTTAGACACTATTGTCTATCGTAAATGTTATTTTAAACACAAAACTGCACACATCTGATCAGCAGAATTCCACCGAGTGGAACATGTTGAACTAGCGGTCTACTTCTAATAAACAAAGGTACGTCAACTACGTTAAAATATTTAGTTTAATCTTGGCCACACAATCAATTAGATGAATGTGTTTGTGTTCACAGCCCTAATTCAAACCCTCCCACACAGTGGGAGCAGAGAGCCTTTAGGGGTCGGGTGTCGTGCTCAGGGACCCTTCGACATGGGACGTGGAGCAGCCAGGAGTCCAAACGCCAACCTTCGGCCGCCCACGTATCACTTATCGTGATAGTTGTAAAGGTTATTCTGTTTCAGGTGAAGCAGGTTAAACTCCTCATGAATCCCCCCAAACACCCCAGGACGTAGTCCACAAAGGTCGAGGACAGCAGAGACCATGACCTTAGTAAATGAGATGAGGATTCTGACCTTCTACAATCTTGTGGTAGGCAAAGTGAAGGTAGAGCAGGAAGAGCATGTGGAGGACAGACAAAGTCCCGCAGAGAAGGAGACGAGGAGTCTGACCCACTGTCCGGGACAGCAGAGCGGTTACCTGACAGGTGAAAAGACAAAGGTTAGTGCACAGCTGAGGGACTCCAGGCCTACGGGAGACATCGTCCTAACCATGCGCAGAGTAGACAATCCTCCACAAAGCAGCCAGAGGACGTAGAAGAGGAAGTGGAAGTGGATGTTGTAGGTGACAAGGAGGACTACGCAGTGACCAAACAGACCGTAACCCTGGCGACAAGAAGTGACAGAATTACAGGAGACACTTTGTGTAGTTAAAATACGCTGTACTTTGTGTACTTGCAGTACTGTCACTGACCAGCAGGGAGAGCATCTGCAACATGGTGATCTGAGCGTTGACCAAATACGCCAGGAAGTAGATGAAGGAGGAAACACCGAGCCAGTAACCGAAACAGGTTCCTATAGCCGTTCCCATCAGGGTCCCCTCCCTCTGAGACACAGACAGAGGAAGTAGGAGAAAGACCGTTATTAACAACTCACTGTGGACCTCATCAGCACAGAAGAACCAGGTTGTGTGAGACTGTGTGAGTGCGTGTGTCTCTGTGTGTGTGTGTGTGCAGCGTGGGACACACACGAGGGCAAATGGCCAAATTGCCCCCAGGAAATCACAAGGAGAGGGGCACAAAATGCCCCCATAATTACAATTTTGTTAACTTGTATCTGTAATAATCGGGTCCAGTTGCCATTGAATGCTTTGATTCTTTACTGGTGTCGCGCGTGCAGGAAGAATCAAACGTTATTAAAAAAAGGAAAAGAAAGCAGCGCTTCTTGATCAGACCTGTGAGAACAAATCCAGCCTCCGTCATCGACCATCGTTAAATGCACTGGTTCTCGAGCTGTGGGGCGCGGAGGTATTACAGGTGGGGGCGAGTGGAAATGTAGATTTTCTTTAAAAAAAATGTAAATTAAAAAAGCATTGGGGCTTCAGTGTCTTGCTCAAGGACACTGAGACATGCAAACTGTGGAGAGAACACAGATCGAACCGCACTATAAAAAATCACAGCCCTGTTTAGTTCTACAATAAGCTATTTTTAAATAAAAGATTTTTGCACAACTTTATTTGTATTGTTCCAACAAACTGATTTCATTCATTTTTGTCTGATGGAGCAATCTGGTTTACATGAAAGTGACTTAAACATTTTGTAAGTTAAAAATGTACCCCTAAATAATATATCAATTTCCTACCCTGTGTGTGTGTGTGTGTGTCTGTATGATTGAGTGCGTCTCTGTGTGTCTTTACGTGTGTGTCTGTGTGTGTGTGCGCTTACGATGACGGTGTCAGACGTCTTCATGCCGTGCAGCAGGATTGCCACCAGAGTGAAGACCAGCATCAGAGGGCCGTACAGCTCACCTGCGATCTTCTACAGGAAGTACACACTGTCACAGGACGGAATCTGACGCCCTTATTGTGAAAATACTGCCCTGTGTGGCTCTAACAAACAAAGTAGAAGGCCGCACCTGGGGGAAATTGATCATGCGGACAGGGATCATAGACTCCATCAGCCTGAGAGGAAAGAGGAAGCATCAGTTAGCATCAGTTGGCATCAGGTAACAGGAAAGGGCGGTCCTACCTGCTGCGAACCTGCACCGGCTCCACGTCAAAGTAGGGACGCAGGATGTCAATATTGGCGTAAAGGTTGAAGGCTTTGGAGGCCTGACGCTTCCCCGCCTGCCACACCTGAACACATCACACAGGCGGGAGACACACCTGAACGCATCACACAGGTCACTAAGACACACCTGAACGCATCACACAGGTCACTCTAAGACACACCTGAACGCATCACACAGGTCACTAAGACACACCTGAACGCATCACACAGGTCACTAAGACACACCTGAACGCATCACACAGGTCACTAAGACACACCTGAACGAATCACACAGGTCACTCTCACACAGGTCACAGGTCACTCTAAGACACACGCATCACACCTGAACACCTGAACGCATCACACAGGTCACTAAGACACAGCTGAACGAATCACAGGTCACTCTAAGACACACCTGAACGCATCACACAGGTCACTCTAAGACACACCTGAACGCATCACACAGGTCACTAAGACACACCTGAACGCATCACACAGGTCACTCTAAGAGAGACCCAGGTGAGTCTGAATGAAGAGTTGAGGCTCCTCCTCCTGCCAGCTTGCCAGTTCACCTGTGCAGTGGCATCACTCACCTCGTCTGCTACTTGTCGGCCTAGCTGACCCTTTAAGCCCTTCATGCCCAGGAACTCGCCGTCCTCGGCAGTGTCGTCTTCAGTGGCTGCGGCCTCCGCGGTCACTTCCTCTTCCTCTTTCATCCTCTGGTGCATCTCCCCCATGTCCTCGAAGCTGGAGCCCGACGTGTCGTCCATGTTCTCCATGTCGATGACCGCCGAACCGCCGCCCTGCGGGGTCAAAGGGCACACAGCAAAACAGTTACTACTGCGTATTACACGTGGTGTAACATCACACAGACGTTTAAAGGAGGCAGAGTGACAATGTCATTGAGGGACTGGTTCTCCGGGTTTTCGTATAACATCATGACGTCACTGCAAGACTGTTTACCTGCTCATCTGTCAGAGCAGTTGTTGTCGTTAGCCTTGTTAGCTTGTTTCGGTTGGGAGCAGACAATAAACTGCTAATGTTAAGTGAACACCACGCGCAGAGGTGTACCAATAGGTTTACAACACCGATTAGCACGTTTACCGGTAGGTTTGTTGGCACGTAGCTCTGATGTTAGCATGTTAGCTCACCTGGACGAGGTTGTCATCAAAGCTTCCCCACGGTTCCGTGTTCGTGTTTCTGTTCCCGGAGCCCACAGACATTGCTTTGGTTTACCGTGTAGTTTACCGTTTGTATCGTTAATTTACACAGAAAGGATAAAAAGCGAGTATTGAGTCTCTAAATCTACATCACAAACGCCACAAGCTCTGACTCCACCTCCAGCGGCTCTACGCAGAGAGCGTGATGACGTCACCGGCCGAGGCACCGAGTATACGGAAATAAATATAACTACATATATAAATGTGAATGTAACTATGTAACTATATACACAAAGTGTAGCTGTGTCTCAAAGTCGCTAGGCTGCATCCTTAAGTAATAGAATTCACTAGAATATCTACCGATAGAAATGCTATAATATAATATATAACATCACATCTTAGTTAATGAAATCACTTAAGTTACGTGACGTTGGTGACCGATGTCGTGTTTTTATATTCACATAAGACTTTAGAACAAACTGCTCTTAGTAATAACTTAACTTCGTCCTGCTGCCCCCCATACAGCCCCTGAGCCAGACCCTCACCTGAACCCCCCCGGGTCCCTGTTACTGTTGGTGTATATATATATAACACCAGGGTCCCCGACTGACTGACTGTGACATCTCACCGGTCACTCCCTTCACACTCCATAATTCATACACTTACCACTTTCACATACACTCACAACACAGTTGTTGTTGTCAGTGCACTTTATTTTTAACTTTTCATTTTTTATTTAATTTTGTATTGTATCCTTTAATTTTAATGCAATACTCTATATGCCCCTAGCCTATAGCTTTCTATTGTTAAATTGTAAATTTGTAAATTTAACATGCCACTTGCATGTTGCATGTCTTTTTCATGTTATTTGTCTTATTGTCCATTGTCTCATTGTCTAACTGTCCGATGTTATGCACAGACCGCCATGTCAAATTCCTTTAATGTCCAACATATTTTGGCAATAAGTGTTCCTGATCTTTGATACCTTATACTTATTATATACCGTATGCTTAGTATATATTCGTACATATAATATATGCACTAACACGAAGTCAAATACTCGTTGATCAATACAACAAGAAACGTCACCAGCAGGGGGCGGGCCCGCTACGTTGGCCTGACAGGATCTCGCGGGATGTTGCTTTTAGTTCTCGCGGCACTGGTCCTCGCTGAATGTTTTATTTCCCCTGACGTGTTTGTGCATCTAGGCCGAAGCTGGAAGGAAACGCCGGCTGTTAACGGAGCCCCTCTTCTCTTCAACGTTTCTTTTTAACATCTGGGAGGATTGATGACGTCAAAGGGGAGAATCCAGACCAAAAGCACCCGGTCAGTGAGAAACTGTTCTGTTCGAGAGTAGTGGCTAGTTAGCTTAGCCGAGCTAACGTTAGCCACTTAAACTAAAACCATGCTATGACCTCCGTTTGGTGCCACATCATACGATAATAGATACACGATAATATTGCAAATATGCCTCTGCTTCTTGCATATCTTATTGAGGGGTCTTCTGCTTCACATGAAGCAGTTTAAACCAGTCACTCCAAATTAACCCTACGTGTGTTCTTTACCGTCCATTGGTACGGCTTCACACGGCGTAACACCACTTTTTGTAATGTTTGTAATGTATTACACATTATTATGATCCACCCTATAATTCAGCAGGTATAGCGCGCTGATCATCGTTCCCTGGAACAAGATCCTTTGGATTCCGTCCCGTCCAGTAGGCCCAGCGGAGGGCGGACACGGTAGTGGGCTGTAGTTGTAAAAGTATCTGCTGGCAGGACGAACTGTACGCGGTTATTACCGGGTGACCTTTGGCTTTTGCTAAAGTGGGACGTAGTTTCCATGTACTCTGCCTACCGGACTGAACCGAACAGGCCGTGTTTTAATGGAGGCTGGCGAATGGAGCCGAGCAATCAGCTGAGAACAGAGGCCTCTGTCACGTGATAGTTCATAAGTGGCGTGTATGTGACGCAGCTGTCCGTGTGAGATAACAGACGCCCCGCCCCCTCTCGTGTATACGTGCGGGCCGGCAAGCGGCGATGGCGGAAAGGGTCACGTGTTTCCTATCTGAGCTCCGACAGTCAACAATAACCGTCCGAATACGAGGCCATGAGGTAACCTCTTAATTCATCAATATTATTGTTACTGTCCTCGGATCCCTGAGGGAACCTATTTATTCTTCATTAGCCTTCATGCATATTATCCTTTTGGTATTGTAGTTGTTATATTATTCTATTACTATTGTTATTCAAGTATTCTTCTAGATCATTTTATTATTGTCCTTAGTAACCCTCCGACACACGAGGCAACCTCTTTATTCTTCTGTTTGCCCTTAATGTAATTAATATTATTTCTGTTACTGTTTTAATATCATATTATTGTTATATTATAATGGTAATGATGTTTTTAGTTATTAATTTATTAATATTATATTATTATTGCTATTGGGGCTGGGCGGTATGGCCAAAAATTCATATCACATTTGTAAGATTCTGGTCCCTGCTGAAGAGAAACATCAGCTGTTATGGTTATGAAGGTAGGAAATCTATACCTGATACCGGTATACTGGTTGAATCAGTATGTGCAGTAATCCATACGTATGATTTTTTTCAAGTACCGTCATATTGTCACGCCGAATCAACTGCCGTTGCTCTTCGGCAGGCGGCACAATTTCTAATCGCAGGTCATCGCTGAGCGGGCAGCGGTCCGCTCTACTTGGGTTACGTGTGTTGAGATTACGTCATGGCAATGAATAACTCCCAACCAACACTCTTTCACTAGGTATTGGAACTGGTGGCATATTGGTAGCTCACTCGCAGACACGTGACTCCATTTTCTTACACAATTTGAATAGAACAAATGTTTGATCCTTTTTCAGGATACCTAGCAGTGATGACATCATAGAAGACATCTGTGTGATGTGGAGGAGTTTAAAAGCTGCTGGGTCAGCGGTTCAGTCTGCAGGTCATAGGTCGCACTGCTTGTTGAGCAGGTTCATATCAGCTGACTGTTCACAGCTGATAGTGAAGCAGCGCTGCACCCTGAGGCCACTTCCTCCCCACCCAAACAGAGTTCCATATCTATATGAATACATGCTTGTATCATGTATGCATGCCTGATGTGTAAGATAACCTGTTTTTAAGTCTCTCTACAAGCGTCTCTACTCATGTCTCGGTGAAGACTGTTAAAGCACTTGCATGTGTTACAAAGGACTGTTCTCCAGTGGTGTCTGATAATTGTTAGTGGTGTAACTGGTTTGATCCCGGTGACCCTCCAGACCTCTGACCAATCACACCACACAATGCAGCTTCGATTACACCTCTGAATGGAACGCTGACCTGGAGTCAGCTGAGTCCATCACAGTCTGACCAGAAGAATAGAAACACCTGAACAAATAGAATTCTGATAAATCCTCCTCCTGTCTGGACTCACCTGTGTGGTGTTGATGCTAGTGATCTATTTTTAACCCGGCCAACCGGATAAAGAACCAGCTGCTCCAGTCCAACAACACATCTGAGGACGTCACCTTGGAGTTTTGATCATTAAAAACATTTTTTATATATATATATATATATATATATATATATATACACACACACACAAAGATGTGTTGTAATGTTTCCAAACACCAGAAGAATATCTGGTGTCTGTAGGATCAGTTAGTGCCTTCACGACTACATGTTGGTGAGAACATCACGAGTCACAAACGCGTAACTTACTCCATCTCGGGGCTCTAAAAGCCACCTGAATTGTTTCCATTTCCGCGTATCAAGGAGGAACGTAGGCTGCTTGCAGATCATCCCTACACACGTTGAAAAGCACCGTGCATGTTTCCTGTTTCCTGTGCAGGATGCCGCAGGCCGAGGCGGCTGCAGTGGCTGGGCTGAAGCAATGCCGGCTGGCCCAGGATCAGCTGGAGGACGCCGTCAATGGTGTGATGAAGGCCGAGCAGCAGCTGAGGGAGAACTCCAGAGAGGTCAGACCTTCTTCCTCCTCTTCATCACCTTCATCCTCTTCCTCGTCTGTGTTTTTAAACCTTTTGTCTAGACTGACCTCATCAGTCCTACTGACTCAGTGTGGGTGTGTGTGAGAGTTAGTCACTTTATAAGAGTGGACTTCACCGACCGTCTAACAACCGTCCCACTAACTGTCGTCTGCTGGACTGGACTGTGCTCCTGGTAAATCACGTGGCGGCTCAGTGTAGTGACTGTCCGGCTGTGTCTCCTGAGGACAGGTGCGGTTGGAGCTTCAGAGCAGTGTGAGTCGTCAGCAGGAGGCTCTTCGCTGTCGGGAGGTTTGGCTGCTGGGTCAGATCGAGCTGCTGGAACAAGTCAAGACTGAGACTTTGCAGCAGCAGCTGCACCGGCTGCACTGGGTAACCACTGCTCACTGGTCTCTGCTGGTGTTTACCGGTGTTTACCAGTGTTTACTGGTGTTGACTGGTGTTTGTTTTTCAGCTCATAGGACAGTTTGATGTGATCGTCCATCAGCTGCAGAGCTCCAACAGCAGCAACGACCTGAACAACCAGCTGACCAGCTGCCTGGAGAAGTAAGTCCTCGTCTGCATTTGATCTGGGATTTGATTCACGGCTGAACTGATATTGATGATAATAATAATGATCTATTGAAATCGCATGTGAAGTTTCAGCCATGAATCTTTGGGCTGGACGAGTGTTGATCCGCATGCATTTGGTTGTAAATAGATGATGATGACGTTGCTCCTCTTGTGTGTGCAGGTTGTCCTCTCTGAGTCTGACACCTGAGGAAACCCCTGAGATGAGTTTCCATGCCGACGCTCGCTCACTGAGGCAGGCCATCACTTCCTTCGGCCGCATCACAGCTCAGGTAACGCACACACAGCATCTTCTGTCTTTGTGAGGACACCCATTGATCTTTAATTCCTGACCATCTCTTCTAAAACCCTAACCACTGCAACCGTTCAGTGGTCCTTCCCACTCACTCTGGACTAAATGTCTTCTCTAGAAAGGTCCACACCTGCAGTTGGTCCTCACAAAGACAGTAGTCTGTGAACGTGATACTGATGTGAAGGGCTTTTCTGTACTTCCTGTTGCAGTTGGTGGAGGGAGTGTCCTCTCAGAGCTGTCCCATCGCCGCCAAGAAACAGGTAACTGCATCCAGAAGGTAGAAACATGACATTTTAATTACAGCTCAAACTTTAACACATCTGTCGGGGAGGAAATAACGGCTTTCACAATTTCCTGCTGATAAAATCTTCAATGATATTTAATGTTCTATGAATGTTGTACTATAAATGTTTTAAGAAGCAGAAGTGACACGTGGTTTGTGTTTCCGATCAGAAGATGGAGTCCGGATCTCTGAGCGACTGGCTGATGGGAGCTCTTCCATCAAGCAAAGCTCCTATTGGTTACCAGTCCAGCAAGAACCCTCAGGATTGGCTAATGGAGGAGAGCAAGGTGGGAGAGACGAGCACAGTCACACTACATGGTTGCAGTGTTTCACTCTGCATTAATAATGTATTCGTGAAACCAACTGAATGCTGTCGAATCACATCAAAGAGTCACAATCTATCAACTACAAATATATGAAACATTAATGGACCCATGATGTCACCGACAGGAAGTCAACCCAATTAAGAGTCTCGACTGACTTGCTGTGTATTTGTGTCAGACTTCCTGTCCCGTCCTGGCCTCTGTGGACTCCCTGCAGGCCTGGGGTCACATCAGGGACCTGGAGGCGTGGCTCCTCCGAGACCACACTCACGCCAGCAGGAAGCGGACCAGCAGCAGCTGCAGCTCCTCCTTCTCCATCGAGAAGATTGATGAATCAGAGTTTACCGTCAGTCCTGAGGAGGAGGAGGAGGAGGAGGAGGAGGAGGGAGAGGAGGAGCTCAGCGACTGGCTCATCACCCCGCCCACTGTTGCCGCGGAGACCACGTCAGACGCAGAGCGGTGGAAACGGGTGTTGAAGCCGTTTGACGACAGCTGGTCTTCAAGCGACTGGCTGATGGGGCCAACCCGCCCCCCCGCTGACTGCTCTTCGTGCTGCCAGACCACCAAGGCCTTGGAGATAGAGAACCTGGGCCAGCTTAAGTGCCTGAAGACCCCGCCCACCTCACCCGCAGCCCCCGAGACACCGGCCCTGGAGGCGTGGCTTCAGCAGGTGGTGCCGCTGCAACAGACCTGCAGGGCCAATGAGGTCTGCTCCTCCTTCTCCGATTGTGTCTGTGAGGAGAACTGTGGGAGAGAAGCTCTGAGCCTCTGGCTGCTTAAACAAGATGGCAGAGACAAGAATGGGGTCCCTGTAACCCCGCCCACTGTCTCAAAGAACGCCGCGCCCACCCTGCATCACAGAGAGCAGGAACAGAAGGTGACTTTTTCTTCTTCTTTCATCCATGAATCATTCAGCCTCCTTCTCTTCTAAATAATAAGTTATTCCCATAATTGATTGTTACTTTTGATTTAAAATGACGTGTTTTCTCAGGTTCAGGCCATCCTGGAGGCTTGGCTCCACCCCGCCAACCCCCCCCTGTCTGCCTGGGTTGCTCCTGAGGAGGAGAAGGCCAGCAGGGAGGACCAGAGCTCGCGGTTCTCGTCTCCTTTCCTTTGCCCTCTGGATCCAGGTCTCTGGGTGATCCCGGGGTCAGGAGGTCAGACCCAACCAGCGGCAGAAGACAAGTGGCTGCAAAAGAAGAGGACTCAGGCTCAGGTAACAGGACCGCTGAGACCAGCACGGACCATCGACGGCCTCACATCGTTGTGTGATCACAGTCTCTGTGGCCGTTTCAGGAGCGCCTGGCGCTGCCCTCCGTCTGTGACCTGTTCTCCTGCATGAAAGTGGGCGGGGACAAAGAGAAGTGGCTGCACAAAGCTGCTGAACAGGTGAGTTCACTTCAGTCCAATCGGTCAGTTGGTGGGGAATAGTTCCTTTTAATGTAGTCTTTCTTCTCTTCCAGATGTGATGATGAGGCTTCTTACTCTGGCCGATCTGCTTTCCTGTGACCTCATCACAATGAGATCTCCTCCAATCAGCATCAACAACCCGCTGATCAATACACGTCTGGGGAAACCTTGCATTTATTTCCTCTAATAATTGAGTGAGAGTCGAGGTGTATCTTCATCAGAGCTTCTAATATATTGATCTTTAATTAGTTTCTGAAACATCTGTGGGTCTGGAATCAATGTTGAAAAGTTGTACTATTGATCTATTAATTGATTATCAAAAGACTGATACTTAATGATCTAAGCTCTTTTGATTCAGTATGTTTCATATTGATCACCGGCTGCAACTTTGAGTCTGTCAGGTTTTAAATTTCTGTTATTCTGACAAAATGTTGTTGATCAGCAGACATTTAATCAATAATGATCAACATGTTTCACAATCCATGTTGTGATCTGATCCTGACAGGAGGAGATTGAGTGGTGCCTGAACAATAGCCTTGTTGAGGGGGGGATTTAACCATAGCCTTTATTTCTCTTGTTTCCTGTGATGCTGCAGACATCTACTTCCTGTCTAGACTGCTGGCTGCATTACACTTTTCTGACTGATTGTTTCACAAATGGCTTCAACGGGGAGATATGAATACCGTCTTTTCTATCGATACGATTCTTAATAGATGCATTATTATTTTAAAGCTCATATAAAATGTGTAACGCGTTTTGATCTTTCCAAACGAATAGCGTCTTGTGGTTTTTAATCAGTATGTTCTACCCTGAGCTGAGTCTTGCAGGCAGACATGGCCGTCTTGTACCTGAAGGTTTAGATTGGCGAAGCTTGTCACATGTCAACACCAACTGGAAGACGTTCCGAGCATAAAGCACATCTTAACATCTACCGGACTCAAGTTAGCATGTAACCCAGAATGCATCTGGGCGAGCATGCCGCAGTCTGTGAGGTCACACGACTGCAGTGATTGGTGCTTTTTGTTGGAGCTCATACAGGTCTGTGAAGCTTGTATGAGGGTCTGATATATTATATTTCTTTACAATAATAAAACATGAAATAAATCTGTGTCCTTCCTCTTGGTTTATCATAGAAGTCTCCATTTAGTTTTTTAACTGAATGATTTTACTCTGAAAGTTCTAGACTTTAATATAAAAGTCTGTAGCGTTTCTTTGCTGTCCTGCTCCTAAATGGTGGAAGGAGGTCTCTGAAGACATCAGGACCACAGAGAGCCTTCACATCTTCAGACTAAAGACACACCTCTTCAGACTCTACCTCCACTAACACACTAACTAACTGTAGCACTTACATTGGACTTATAATGGTTCTTATCTACAGCAAGTTGTACATTGGCTTATTTAATGAAATGGCACTTTCTTGTTCTTTGAGTTTGTGTCCTTGTGGTTGAAATGCACTTATTGTAAGTTGCTTTGGATAGTGTACACCTCTAACACACAGATAAACAGGTCACACCCACCAGCCGGATGACACTGATAGAAAGAAAGCTGTGACATTACTGGGTAACCAACAAGTACTGAGGATACTTTTTCTACTAATTACTTCATTACTACTTATGTAAGATCATCTCAAGTGGAGTTTAGCCCGGGGTCTATCCTTTTATACAGGTGATTTTTATTGATGCAGAAGAGCAAGACTTCAATATGGCTTCATGGCTACAGCTGTTTTGTTTTTGCACTGTGATCATTTTGGAAGGTCGAGAGCGCCACCTGCTGATCACTGCAGCTCTTCTACTTCACACACCGGTGCATTCTGATGCAACTCAATTTAACAGCTGATAAAGTGTATAATGTTTTATTTCTAATCTGAGCTCATGAGTTGTATTATGATGCCTTTTATATTCTCTGTAGAAAAGAGTCTTCTCACCAATGTATATTGTCTGTAAGTTAATGTTCTGATTATATAACTACTAGCTGTTAATAACGGTCACTATTATTTATTCATTGTATTTGTTTGTTTTTTAAATACTTCAAATGTTTGTATTCCATATTTAATCAGGAAAACGTTTTTGTGAAAAGGATCCAGAAGAACTGATTAATATTGTTTGAACCCGGAAGTCACCATCGACCTGGTTTCCTTCATCCCTGAGAACATCTGGCCTACGAATGTTCTGGACGAAAGTATCAACAAATGTGGATTCTGCAAACGTTGGATGTCATTTTGAAGCAGAGCCTAATGCGGCTGTGAACGTCAGCACAGCAGATGGAAATAGCGAACTGATCTGTAATTTATCGACTCATTTCAACATGCCCTAAGAAAACGTAACAGAGAAGAGTTAACGGATAAGAAACGGTCAGAACACGAAATACACAGATAGAACCTTCAAAACATAAACCGTATTAGGGAGAAACCGATAGATGAGAGATGTACCGAAACCTCACGACACCTCCCGACATTTGGCGACGTGCTTTGCGGCTTTCAGCCCGCCAGCCAATCGGATGGGACGCACGGCGCGTGGTGCGTAGTAGCTCCGCTGGTCATTGGCTGAGAGGCTTCGGACGCTGCGCAACCTTCCGCCTGCGAGGCGCATCGTCCTGTCCGCTCTGCTGGACTCCGTGCCGCTCCGTGCCGCTCCGTGCCGCGCTAGCAGGGACGTCGCAGCAGCGGTTGCTAGCCAACAGGCCGCCGCTGCTCCCCGGGTGAGATGTGACCGAGCTGCGGCGGAAAGGAGCGACTCGTTCTCACCTCGAGCCGAACCGAAGCGGACTGATCCGGGTTCAACCGTGAGTGTTTACAGGGGCTACCGGGAAGATAACGGGCAAGAGGAGCGGCGCTGTGCGCGTTACTGTGTGTGCGCGTGTGAGTGTGTGCGCGTGCAAGGCACAGTAGATGTCCATGTGAAGGAGGAGAAAGGTGACGAGATGCAATGAAGAGGAGGCCTCAGTATTGAATGTTCCTCCTCCTCATCTACTGCTCTCCTCATCATCTGTTCCTCCTCGTCTGGTCCTTCTCATCCTCCCCATCTCTTCCTCCTCCTTCTAATCGTCTGCTCCTCCTCCTCACCATTGTCCATTCCTCCTCCATCGTCCTCATCTGTTTCTTCTCCTTCTAATCGTCTGCTCCTCCTCCTCACCATTGTCCATTCCTCCTCCATCGTCCTCATCTGTTTCTTCTCCTTGTCATCCGCTTGTCCTCATCGTCATCTTTTCCTCTTCCCATCTGTTCCTTCTCTTCATCTCTTACTCCTCCTCATCATCCTCATCTCTTACTCCTCCTCATCATCGTCTTTTCCTCCTCCTCATCTGTTCATCCTCCACCTTATGGTTGTTTGTTCCTCCTCATTGGCGTATGTTCCTTCTGCTCGTCGTCGGCTCCTCCTGCTCATCATGTGTTCCTCCTCTTCCTCATGATCTGTTTCGCCTCATCGTCCTCATCTGTTTCTTCTCCCCTTCATTGTCTTTTCCTTCTCCTCATCTGTTCATCCTCATTATCGGTTCCTCCTTCACTTTATGGTTGTTTGTTTCTCCTCCTCATTCAACTGTTTCTCCCCTTCGTCTGTTATCTGTTCCTCCTCCTCGTCGAATGTCCCCCCTCTTAATATGTTCCTTCCTCATCATTTTACACATCATTCAATTATATTATATTTATTTATATATATACATATATATGTGTGTATATATAATTTAGTTTTATTTTGATCAACTATTATGTTATTGTAGTATTTATTATTTTACATTCGGTTGTTTTACTATGTATTTTATTCTGAAGGACAATGAACCGTACTTCCGTTTCATCGCAGCCATTTAATCCTTTCCCACAATGCTTTGTGTCCACGTCCCCTGCTTCCTGTTTATTGTGACCATCTCCACCGGTAACATTTTAACGTTTATGCCGCCGTGCCGCCGTCAAAAGATCGGTGAGTAACCGAATTCAAATTCGTTTAACCGCCAAATCCGGTTTACATCGTTTATTCCGCCGCTAGCTCTTTTATTTTGACAGTTGAGAGAAAATGCCTGATCTGCTTCCTCATCACTGACACTGAGCCCGGCCGAGCCCCGGAACTCCTCTCAAAAGCTCCACTATTTAACGCCTCCTCGCTTTACGACCCGCTCAAACGGTGTTTTTCAAAGCGCGGACGCGCTGTAGCTAACTAAAGGAGGCCGTGGTGAGTTCGGCTCTCTCTCAACTCAACAATAAGATGGAGGTTTGGTGGATGAAATGTCATCGGTCGTAATCCATGCGCTGAACGAAACTGCACTCCGCGGGATGTTTGGCGTGGAGTAATCCGGGCAGTACAAAAAGAATATGGCAGAAACGCTGATCCAACATCAGATGAAAGGCTGCCCGTTTGATTCAGCGTGTTCTGGACTAAGAGAGACAGATAACTATTTGATGCACAGCGACGGTCTCTCTGAAGCTGTGATCCGGTTAAAATGACGGCTTTCTGAATGGAGTTCGGCGAAGCGGTCTGGCACGGATAGATTGTTCCCAAATCCGATGTGAAGCTTCTATTTACCGTTTTATGAATATTAAAGTGTTAAGTTGTCTGTCACGAGGTCAGAGGTCATCTCTCTGTATAAATGGCAGTGATATGCATGCGCATGTATGTATGTAGGTCAGTGAAGGCATCACAGATGAATGACCTTTACTATAAGGTTAAATAAACTGTAGGTCAGTGAAGGCATGGATGATTATTTTATATATCCTCTTCAGGGCTGTAGCTGCTCCTTTGCATCCCTGGGGTCAGGATGGAGGACTCTGAGACGGAGCTGGTGGTGTCGGAGTCTGATGCTCTGGGTGCAGACTTCATCACAGTGGAGTTGGACACTCAGCCTATTGAGTACGTGGTGAAGTGGGCCGAGGTGGGGTCAAAGTTCACCATCTCCTGCGTGAAGAAGGACTCCGACGACCCAACAGAGCTGACGGCGGAGCAGCTGAAGATGGAGACGGAGGAGGCCTTCTTCGCTCCCTACGAGGAGGTGTACCCTTGCGAAGTGACGGAGCAGAGCGTGGAGATCAAGACGGACTCCGACGATGACGAGGAGGACACCGAGGAGGAGCAGGAGGTGCTAGTGGAGGCAGTAGGCAGCCAGCCGGAGGGCGAGGGCGAGTCGGACCTGGCTGACTTTGAGCCGGACGAGCGTCAGTACCGCTGCAGCTATTGCGGAAAGAGCTACAGCCACGCCTCCAGCCTTTACCGCCACCAGCAGACGCATGGAGGCCAGAGCGCCGGGGGGGCGCCATCGCCCGCCAAACGGGCGCTGGAGCCCCCGGCCCAAGAGGCGCGGTACACCTGCCCCCACTGTGGGATGAGCTTCAAAGGAAGCAGGTAATCCTGTCCTGCAGTTTTCCACCTGCATTTTCTCTAGTTCAATTCATTTTATTTTGTAGAGCCCAAAATCGCAAATTACAAATGAGCCTCGGAGGGCTTTAGTCTGTACACATACGACATCCTCTGTCCCGAAACCCTCACATCAGCACAGGAAAAACTCCCCCAAAAAACAACCTTCCAAGAAGGAAAAAGAAGGGGAAGAAACCTTAGGGAGAACGTCAGAGGAGGGTCCCACTGACCCCAGTGACCTCCATTTGTTCTGTGTCCCTAATTGATTCACTATCGCTTTCCTTAATTTATCCTGTGTCTCCTCTTGCCCCTCACTAAATCCTGTCTCCTCGTTTTCTTTACCGGCCTCTCGTTCATTTTACTTACCCCCCTCCGTTTCCTTGTGTACTTACTCCTCCCTCCTCGTGTCCTCCACTGACTCCTGTCTCCACGTCTCCTTGCAGGATGTTGGGCAGTCACCTGCGGCTGCACGGAAAGCGGAGGATTCACCCATGCAACCTCTGTGGGAAGGAATTCAACCACAGCTCCAGCCTGTCGCGCCACCGCCTCATCCACAAGAAGGGGAAGGGGCCCAAAGACGTGGCCCCCAGCCCTAACATGGCCCCCCTGCGCCGCTCGCTGAAAGCTAAGAACAAGAAGCCTAGGAGGCAGCAGAGGCAGCAGTCAGCGGACATGTTGGAGAGTCCGGGTGGAGACAAGTTCTACGCCTGCCCGCAGTGTGACATGAGCTTCAGGACCTCCACCCAGCTCTCCAAGCATCAGGTGACCCACGTTAAGGAGCTGCTGAACAACTACACCCCCGGCAAGGAGAACCTCGGGGAGACCTCCTCGGACCTCAAGATCCGCCTCAAGCTCTGCTCACGAGACAAGCCCAACTTCTACACCCTGTGCAAGAAGAACCGGCGGCGCCGGGCGAACCGGGCTGGCAGGCGTGGCGCCTCCATCTCAGAGGAGGAGCAAGGAGGAGGAGGAGGAGGAGGAGGAGGAGCCGGCCGTCACGGGTGCAGCCAGTGTGGGAAGCGGTTCAGCCACGCCTCTAGTCTGGCTCGGCACCAGCAGACCCACCGCGCTGGGGACGGGGAGGGACGCGTTAAGCTGCAGCAGCAGCACCACCACCAGAAACCGCTCCACGCCAAGACCAAGACCTTCACGTGCGCCGCCTGCAACAAGACCTTTATGCACTCCTCCAGCTTCTCCCGCCACAAGAAGGCCCACATGGAGGAGGAGCAGCGGGCTCGGGCTGCCGTCGACAAACGCCGGAAGAGGGTGGTCCTAGACGAGACCGCCCCGCTGGAGTCCGACTCGGAGTGAGGTTTCTGTGGGCTTGGACCGGTTTTCAACCTGTTCTGGGTTGGTTCTGAATCAGCACCGACTGGGTCGGAGCCAGTTCTGGAAAAGTTCTAATTCAACAACGTTCTGGACCAGTTGGAGACGGATACTGGACCTGGTTGGTACTTGTCTAGTGTAAATAGCAGCAGGACTTCCATATATGGTCATACCCGATGATAGCTTATGGATGGAATTAGATCTAAAGTGTTACTCCTTGCCCCGCCCCATGACCCGGTCATCCTCCACCTGTCTGTCAGGTTGCACATGGACGCTGCTCGCTTTCATTCACCCCCCTCTACACTGTTATTTCCCATCTGCCACCTGGGGAGAAATTTTGGATATTTCCCATCAGCCCTGTTACCTACCTGTTCAATTTCTATATTGAAACACAGCACGCAGTGCATTGTTGGTAAACCGGTTATTTACAAAACACATTCATGATGACAACAACAATCAAGGCTGTCAATTCAGTTTAACTTTGTAAAGCTCAAAACTGGTCCAGGTCTGATGTGGTCAGGTCTGATGTGGTCCAGGTCTGATGTGGTCCAGGTCTGATGTTTTTCAAGTCTCATCTGGTCCAGATGTTGATTGTGATTGGCTGGTGCAGTGTTCTGATTGGTTAGTGGGAGCAGAGAGCTGATTGGTTGAGCTAGTGTTTCCTCCACATTAACGTTTGCATGAAGACTTTAACCTGCAGCTCGTCGGCCATGTTTGTAGTTTTTTGGTGGTGTTGTGGAGGTCAACGCTTAAACTGCACTTATTTATGAATTTGGAACAATGTTGTAATATATAAATATTTAAATGTGACTCATAAGTAAAAAGACATAACCACCCTTGCTACCGTAGCAACACCACCTGCATCATCTTCATCGGACAGATAGGAAGTGACCTCGATGGATGTCCGGTTTTCAAAGTTAAAGACAAAAGAATCCAATATTGAAAGACTGACAGGTGTCTCGGACCGATCAGGGACCAGGTCTTCCTCTGACAACCTTCCCCTTCCTCCCAGCCGTCAGATGGCAGAAGACACTTTGAGTTTGTGACAAACATTTTACCGTGTGAATTGGCTTTGACCTAATTTTATGGTATTTATAAGTGTGTGTGTGTGTGTGTGTAGGCGGCTGCACTATGGACCTCCTGTAGAACACGTACATCTTCATCCTTCTGGTTTTAGTTCTCTCGGTTCCCTTCAAGCCGCCGTCCTCGTCCACAGTATTTTGCATTTGGATCCATGTTGTGTTGGTTTCTGTCCTCCCCTGCAGGTAGAAGGTTGTTCGTCATTGTATCGTGTTTGACAATAGAATAAAAACCCAGTTGACATGTTTTGTCTTGCGTTTTGTAATAAACCTTAAAAAGAAGAAGCTTCCTGTGTGTCTGTCTTCACTAAGTGAACTGAAGGCTTCACAGAATTTATTAAAATCACTTAAGTTTGGATGTTTTATCATTTCAACTGAAGTTGTCTTAATACTGACTTGCAGTGTGGGCGGAGCCTCCACCTCTACCTGTCGCACTGTGAACTGTGTGTCCGTCCGTCATAAGCTATGTCTCAATTTATTGGGCTGCATCCTTGTAGGACCAGCCTTCTGGTCTACATGGGCTGCGTCCTCCAACAACCACATAGGGTGAACCGAGCGGTCTCTGAAATGGGACAGCTTGGCCTACGGGGGGACGTCCTGCTTGCGTCATCAGCTTTACCTCCGCTGCTCCTGTTGCCTAGCAACCTGCTGCGCTCGACAGTAAAAGCCATAAAACACGAAAAACATACACAACAACATCAAATACAGAGAGATCAATCTTTTTATTTTATTTAATTTAGGAAGATGCTTCTTCTCCGGAGCATGATGCATTTCAGGCTGAGAGGAAAAACATTTTCTGGTTATTTTAAACCCAAAATAAACCAGTGAAGTCATTTACTTTCAGCTAAAAGTAACATTGCAATCTTAAGGCAGAGGAGATGAATGCATACTGTCAATGAAAACCACAACAGCAAACACATTTATTAACTTGTATGGAAGGAATTTGATCTTTTTCTTGCATAGGATACCAGCTATTTTAACTTAAAATGACAGAATATGTCCAAGCTACAGAAGCTAAATGTCACCACACACATTGTTCTCTTCAGCTTGATGCTGCTTCCTCCTGCCCCATAAAACAACTAAATGTAAAGTCGGTTTATAACCACAAACAAAATCAGCAAAGCAACAATTTCAGTTTCTTTGTGTATTCTCCATCTTTTGTACTGTCACTGACGTAGAAAATGATATTTCAGGTTCATAACTTGTTTACTTGAGCTCACTTTGATCCATTTCTGTTCATAATATGAAGTATGAACTATATATAAAACCGTCTCAGGTCAGTGTACCTTTGATAGTTCCTTTTACTGTAAAAACTTTTACTGTTAATCCTTTTTTGGATTTTACCGAAAATACGAAGCGAAGCCGCTAAACCGGAAGTACGCAGATTTTCACAGTAAGAATCAACGCAATGAAACGTTTGTAAAGTCTAGTTTATGCGTCCGCGTGTTCAGAGAAACGCGAGGACACGCAGACTGCGGGCAATAAAGTCTGTGATCAATAAATAAAGCAACCAGCGACTTCCACACACAAAGACGTGACTCTCTAGCTCGTCTTCGACAAAACACGTGACTCCACCTGTTCTGGAGGTGAATCGCTCTGCAACACACGCGAGACTTTACAACCAGGAAGTGAAACCAGTGCGTCGGGTCCTTATGCCAGAAACCCGCCTGTGATGCATCCGGTTACCTGTGTATCAATATAAATAAATAAACATGGTCCAATGGAATGTGTGACTACACGCAGATGAATATCGTTCATCCATGTACACAGCGATGGCAGAATGTGTGTATTCGAACCATAGATTTAATTATATTTAATTGTGTTTAAGTTATTTATCTAGGTTATTACAGATGCATTTAATGCTGTTTATTTCCTTTGATGTTTATGTTTCATTGCAACCATTGTATACATCTTGTTATATTAATTTCATTAAAGATCCAAACATACCTCCAATGAAGAGGAATTATTTGTTGATCACAATGTTATACATGGCAATTAAAAAATAGACTTTCAGGTAGAGGTAATAATTAGCCTACATTTTTTGTCCCACTTCAATCCTGAATTGAATGGTTAAACTGAAGAAGTCAAAGGATGAGAAGATCCAATGTTGGTTAAAGTCTGTGTTCTAAAGAAAATTACTCCAGTTTTTTACATTGTCTTTTCTTCTATTTTGTAAATATTAAGCCTTGAGTGATCACTGATCACCATGTTAGTTCCACCTCAAAGCAAGATTTTATGGCAGCTTCTCGATTGCACCATTGTTAAACATTCAATTCTTATTTGATGGAAGAGTATCTCCAGTTACTGCAGAGTGAGGTGGGATCACTAACACAAGTGTCACACTTTGGCACCAACAAAGAGCTGAGGACCAGGAAGCTGCAGAGATAGAAGGTGCTTTACCCAGATGTTAGTGTACCGCTGTCAATCATTTTTGTCAATTTTTCAAGATGGACTCAAAGAAGACATTGTCAGCACTTATTAAATTGATCTCATTTACTTGGTCATACTTCAACGTCCTGGGTCCCCTCCTCTCTGTACACAAACCGTCTCGGCTCTGTCATCCACTCACATGGCTTCTCCTACCATCGCTATGCTGATGACATCCAACTAATTGCGTCTTTTCCACAATCTGAGACACAAGTAGCAGGCAGCTTGAATCTCTGCCTGTTTGATGGACATCTCTCAGTGGATGGCAGCATACACCAGAATTAAACTCTGAACTGAACTTCTGTTCCTTTCAGGGAAAGACTTTCTCACTAACGACCTTGTTACGTTTAAGTGAAGGTTCGGACCCCAAAGCAGACACGGAGTGGTTTGTAGCAGGATATATGAACAGAGTTTATTAGCTGGCGAGGAAGGCAGGAGTAGCAGGGTGCTGGCTGGCTCGTGGATCCTGGCAACGGGGAGGATGACGAGCCGAGCGATGAGGCACACGAGAGTTCTGGGCTAAGAAAGCAACAAGGTTAGCGTACATCCAAAAAGACAAAGAGGTTGAGAGTATCCTGCTAATCCCTTCCTACCGTAGTGGAATAATTTATATTTATATGGAGGAGGATGAGTAGAAAGATTGGATGCACACCCAAACACACAGGAGAACACCGAAGGGAAAGGGGAGAACACACAATCAGCACAGACCTGCCCGTTGACAACTCTGTCCTAACCCCACCCTGACTGCTAGGTACCTCAGTGTGACACGCAACAGTCAACTTTCCCTCACTGCCGACATTCCAGCACCAACACGTTCCCATGCTGCCCAACATCAGGGGAACACGTCCCCTTCTCTCTCAGAAGGCTCTGGTCATCTGACGGCTTGACTACTCTAACTCCTTCTCGCAGGTCTACCTGCCAATGCCATCCAACCTCTGCAGTTCACCCAGAATGCAACAGATCAACTGGTCTTTTAACCTGAATTCACCCACACTACTCAGTCCCTTCCCTTCACTGGTTACCAGTTGGCTCCCTTCACTGGTTACCAGTTGGCTCCCATCACTGGTTATCGGTCTGCTCCCTTCACTGGTTACCAGTGACTACCCGCATTGGTCTCAGAACATTGGTACTTGGTACCATGTTGGTCCAACAGATGGTCCAGACTAGAACCTGGTGTGACGACCCTCCTCCTCCTCTTCTCCTTTTTTTGGTTTACTGGCAGTTAGCATCCATCTTGTTGGTCCCTTACCGCCACCTCCGTCCCGGGAGTTCAGACACAATACTTCCTATCTTTCTCCCCAAACACCCCTCCCTCCCAATAAAATAAGCTAATAAATTAATAAATAAAAATAAATAAACGCACATCTATATATACATATATACACAGCCACCCACACAGTATTCCTATCCCTACACACATACAAATACCCCAATCACCTTTGCACCACATCCCTACATTTCCATCATATCTGATAAAATACCCCGGTGTTCTTTAGGAAGGCTAAAAGGGATCCACCCTGTAATGTGCATTCATGCAGCATCCTCTCCCTTTGCACCTCCTACTTGCAGCACCTCCACAGTTTGTTTAGAGCACAACGGCCTTAACCTCAACCTAGTCATCACTGTCTCTTCTCTCCTGATCATTCTGCCCACCCTTGTGACTTTGACACTCTGTTGTAAATGGTATAGATGTCTCCTTTTCTCCTCTCTGTCCCACCTTTTTTGCCACAATTCGTTTTTTCCCAAAAAATACACTTGATCTCTGCTTTACTGATAGTAATGTGCATTTCTATGTTTCCTTTCTTTTGTGCCCTCTTTGCCAACTCGTCTGCCCTCTACTTCCCACTAACCCCTACATGCACCAGAACCTACAGGAATTTGACCTGACCTCCCTGATTATTTATCTTCGTGGCTGACGCAGTTTGAATGGCCAATCTGATATACTCGTCAGGGTTGAAGATGAATCGGAGCACATCAACACCCTTTCCTGCTTCGTTTCTTCCACCCATCGCAGTGCAATCAGTACTGCCACCATCTCCACTGTGTAGACCCCGAGATTATTGGATGTTCTCCTATTGATACCGATCCCTTCATCTGGTCTTGCCACCCCACACCCTGTCACTCCCGTCTCTTGTGTTTTGGCCCCATCTGTGTAAATCTGTGTGTAGGTCCTGTACTCTTTCATAATATACTTTTCACATTTACCAGCCAAATCCCCTTGCCCCTTTTCTCTTCGTTTGACCTTCAACAAATGCCAGTCTATGTCTGGCCACACAAGTGTCCATGGAGCCATCACTCGGTAAATTACTTTGGAAATAAAATGTGAACAGAAGGAACGATTGCCTGGACAATACGCTCTCTCGCTGCGTGACGAAACAAAGCAGTAGGTGCAGCCTTTGATTTCAAGGTATGTAGGACAAATGGCTACTACATATACCATTTTTAATTTAATAAAACAAAACAAGCTTGATAGTAAAATACTTATCTTATACTGTTAAGCTGATGCGGTGACGTCATCAAGTCAGCTGCTGTTCCAATTGAACCCGTGAGTCTGGATTCCAGAGTCTAGCATCTAGCCTTGTCTCAGAGTCGCTCGTCTGCATCCTTGTATCCTGCGGCCTTCAGCAGCCTTCTGGTCTACCTGGGCTGGTCCTGCAACAACCCCATAGGGTGAACCGAGCCGTCTCTGAAACGGGACGGTCTGTCCTACGAGGGGACTTCCTGCTTGCGTCATCAGCGTTACCTGCGCTGCTCCTGGTGCTTAGCAACCTTCTGCACTTGACAGTAAGTATTAAAAGCCAAACAAATGACAAAGTGCATTTTTTGTGTTTTTAGATGCACATAAGACTTTAGAACAAACTGCTCTTAGTGATAAGAAGTGGATCAAAGTGACAGAATAAATACACAAGAAAACTGAACTTGCTTTGCTCCTTTTGTTTTGCGGTGTGATTATAAACTAACGTTACATTTAGAGGCTGTAGCTTGGAGATATTCTGTAATATTTGGTACCATTAGTTAAAATAGCTTGTATCCTATACAAGCAAAAAAGAAAAAAGTCCTTGCACACGTATAAGTTAATAAATGTGTTTGCTGCTGAATCTAAAACAACTGAAAATGTTCTCTCAGCCTGAAACATATCATGCTCATGATTTAAAACAAACGCGTCACACGGCGAAACCGTGAGAGTTGCCAGCTCTGTAATAGATTACTCATATTGTTGGAGATTATTTATAATATAACATATTAGTAGTATTCAGAGTATTGTTTGTCATAAAGAAGTCATAGTATAGAGTACCAGCTCCATTTTTCTTCTTCTGCCTAGCAACAGGTTAAGAGGAGCCGTCTCACTGATTCCTTCGTTCATTTATCTTGTATGTCGGTCCTCTTCTTCTTCTTCGGGCTCTTTTGCTCCTGCTGTATGAATAAACTGTAGACTAACAAAGATGTTGATAATTGCGAGAAGACAGTAAATTTGTACCCCTCCCCCCCGTGTCTTCCTGCGTCATAGCAACTGTCCTTGGCCCTTAGATGACATCAGCAGAGTAAATCTGTTCCTCTGATCTGATTACCTCTATTTATCTGCTCATCTGCGTTTAACCATCTGCACACGCTGTAAGTTACTGGGAGACACTGTCCCCGTAAGACAATGTGGGACAATGTAGGACAATGTAGGACGTGGCAAGACAACGTGAGACACTGTCACCGTAAAACAAGGGGAGACTAAATTGTTACAATAGTTTCCTATTGTCACAATTTAGAGTCCCCAATCAACGTGATCCCCAGAGCAGGTCTCTGGACTGTGGGAGGAAGCCGGAGAACCAGAGAGAACCACGCAGACACGGGGAGAACATGCAGACTCCACACAGAAAGTGGAACCAGGACCTTCTTGCTGTGAGGCGACAGCGTTAACCACCACGCCACCGTGCCGCCCGTGATCAGAACATAAACGGACATCCTTTACGTTGTTTGGGTTCTGATCACATAAACAACGTAAAGGATGTCCATTACGTTCAATGCCTGTGACAGAAATGATGAATGAATGAATATTGGTAACAGTAAGCAGAATAAAGACGTAAAAATGACTACCAATAATAACAGCAGTAGTGGATGTAGTAGACTAAATGAACTGTACTTGTATTGCATGTTTCTAGTCTTCTTTCAATAACAAAAGAAGTAATAGTGTCATTAATAGTAATATTATTACTAATAATGACAGTAGCAGTGGGTGTCAGCAGGGCCATGGCAGGAGTCAGTACCAGGGTCCAGATAGAACCACAATCCATATGAACCTGTGAGGAGAGAAAGCACAACGAGTGACTAAGTAAAGTCAGTGATGTGCATCAATAGAACATGAATTTATACAAAAGGACAAAGAGAAGAGAAAGGAGCGCAGTGGGTCCCAGGAAGTCCTTTAGCAGTCTCTTCAGGGCTGGTCCACGCTGCCGCACTGTAAAACATAATAATACTGCCACCCTGAAAGAAAACTACAAATCAATTATAGTGTAAGACCTTATATTAGAATAAACACTATAATGAACTGTAACGCAATAGTTTAAACCTCTATATAATTATATACCCCTCTATATACTTTTGTATTGTTGTGTGTTGTCCGTGTCTCAACGCAGCATTGATAATAAAAGATGAGTCAGACAGTTTGGCGTCAGTTACAATCCCTTTATAGGTTTGATCATACACAGCGGAGCGACTACAAGCTCCAACCAATGCACAACAACTGGCTGAAAACAACACAACTCTCCATTTCACAAAAAAAGCAGTGAAATACAAACATTACAACGTGTAACTGAAGACTGAATTTATTTGTTGACTGACCCTTTAATTACTATACAGACAACTTTATCCCTCACCTGTGGGTCTTTAGAGTATAAAAACGCTCCTGTGTGTTCACCCTGACAGGGAGCTAGACGGCCATTTTTGCATAAATCATGTTAAAGCCTTTTGAAGCATGTGGAAGGACATTCCTTAACGTCAATTTGGTTTGATGTGCGCTGGACACGAAAACCCTTCAAGTATTACTTGTGTTCACGTAATATTCAAGGAAGAAGTTGCAAGTGTCTCACTCCCGTGTATAGACCTTTAAATATAGAGTAGCATCTCGGTGACGGCCACCTGCTGGTCAACGGTGGTACTGTATCCTTAGTTCTGGTACAGCTCACGTTGCAGCCCCACCGCTGACCAGCAGGGAGCAGCACTGCACACCACTAACTTTTCAATAATATTTTTGGCAAATTGTTTTCTGCCGCGCAGGTCGGACAGGGCCGGTGAAGGCCGACGGATTCTCCAGCTATCAGACCCAGCAGCTGATGATGATGCGTTCACTGACAGACAGACATCATCTGTCTGCTCAGCCCCCTCTACTGGACTAAAGGAGCAACTGCAATGGTATATTATCCCAGGTAGACCTGAATAGATCGGTCGGGCCCCTTAGAAGACTCTGCTACTGTAAGACAGGAAGCATTAATGTGTCTGTGGGGGTGGTGGGGGGGTACTTCATATATATTTGTAATATCATTTTAAAATCCCCAACCCAGAAGTTATATTTACAGCAGCAGGTTTCTGTTCCTCCTGTTTAAAAATAAACTCTGATCAACATATGTACACAATGGTAAATATCACAATATGTGTGTATGTGAGTGAGTGTGTGTGGTATCTTAACACATGTATGATTGTGTATGTACAGATGGACAAATTCCTTCCTCTCTTGCTCTCTGCTGTGTGGAGGAGAGGAAGGTAGAGGTGTGTGGTGGGGAGGGGGGCCTCAGTCCTTTGTGTTTGGAGGTGGACTTCTCAGTTGGCGGCCGTAGGTGAGTCCCCGCCCTCCACCACCTGGTTGCTGGTTCCGAGTGTCTTCAGCTTGGTGAGCAGATCTCCAAACGTGTCCTTCACCCCTTTTTCCAGCAGCCAGCCGTCGCTCTCACACTCCGGGTTCTCCGGGTCATCCATCGTCTCCAGAGCTGTGGTCAGGTACTTCAACCCGGCCATGTCCACCGACTGGGACACAGAGAGACGCATGGACACCATAACATATCACACACACACACACACACACACACACACAGCTCAGTGAACCCAGGTGACGCATGATGGTCTAGTTCTCCATGACTTCATAACTGGAGGATCCGTCTCAACACTTAAGTACTGAAAACCTTTAACAGAATTACGCCCCAAAAAATCTATTGTTAATGATGGAAATATGCATGAAGTTCATTTATCTTTAAATTTACTATATCAGGTATCCGTCGTGTTGGGTAACCTGTCTAAACTGTCTAGACGGGTTCAGAATGGGGCGAGTTTCATTGATGATCTTAATCACATGACATCATATTAGTTTACAATATGACTATTTACTTTGAAGAAGACCGAGGGGAAAGTAAGAGGTGAATGCGTTGTTTGTGTGGAGGCTGCTGAATGGTCACAAACCTAAGACAATAAAACTGATCTGAGGGCAGCAGGGTCAGTAAAGTTCCTTTGAACATGTGACTGAGTCCCATGTTGTCCCTAAATCTCTGTGACACTTCAGGTCGAACCTGTTGTTTTGACCCACATAACCAATCGACGTTTGCTCTCAGCAACTCTCCCTCGTACTGATCTTCCCAGAATGCAACCTGTTGCTGATGCAGGCAGATTAACCCCCCAAAATAGTTCCTGATCCTCTGTGAGCCTGACCACCATTCTCTAGATTAACACGAAGTCACCTCAGCACCTGAGCGAGTGAAAGATCTGATACCAGGTCAGATTGTCATCATTCAGAGGTTGAAGCTACATATGAACACCAGGGAGGCAAAGCAGGAAGAAAGGAGGAGAATTAAAAGTAGTAGATGGAGAACGCATGATGGTCTAGTTCTAGAGGAGTTCTAGAGTTCTAGAGGAGGAAAGTAGAAGAAAGGGAAGAACAAGATTAACTAAGTTTAACTCAAAGAACCTAACTCAATCATTCTCTCTCTGTGTGAGTGTGACTGTTATTATGACCGTTTGTGTTAATATTGAATGTGAGTGTGATGGATTTTTTAACTGTTAATGTGATTCTGAGTGTAAGTGTGATTGTGATTGTTGGTGTGACGGTTTGTATGTGTGTGAGTGTGACTGTGTGTGTGATAGTGAGATTGGGTGTTATTGTGTGTGTGTTAGTCTGACTATTCTGTGAGATTGTGACTGTGTGGTTGTTAGTTTGAGTGTAAGCGGGATTGTGAGTAAATGTCTCTTTGAGTCATTGTCAGCCCGACCGTCGAGGTGACTCCTGTCTTGAGTCACCTGGGATCATCTCGTTTTTGTGACTAAAGCCCCTTTGTACAGAACTCATCCTTTGATCCCTTCGGTGTTGTTCACATACCTCCAGGATGACGGTGGCAACGATGAGCACTCCGATGCTGTTCATTATGCTACTGAAGTAGGAGAAGAGAGCCTCGCGGCAGCCCCGCGTCCAGATGTTGAGTTCCTCAATACGGTGGTCGTAGTCGTAGTGGGCGGAGTTATTGGTCAGGTGATGCTGGATGCAGGGCCGGGGGGGGAGCCGGGGTTACAGCAGCTGAACGGGACACTATCCATCAGGTACTTTCCCTCCACGTTACTCAGCACTCGACTGCAGGTGAAGACAGTCAGGGTTAATACTCACGTCCAAGGTCACAATCACGGTTGGATGGTTCACTCTGAATGTCTTCACTGCCCCCCCCCACCCCCCTGCAAGACCTGCAACGGTAACCACAGACCAGCAAGCAAGGACCTGCAACCACAGATGTGCAGCCACAGACCCACAACTGAAGACCTGTTACCACCGACATGCAGCCACACACGAACGTGTTTCTCAGCATGTTTACAATGATCACATGTTCTATCAAAAATGTGTTCTGTTTTTCAGCAGTTGCTCCGGTAGGCCAATGAAGCACACCCTCAGTCAACTGGTTGTCTTTAACCTTGTCATGTTAGCAGGGGTGTAAGCTGCAGTGAAGTGTAAATCAGATCCTGACAGATTATAGACTTAGAAAAGAGAAGCCGGTACATCGACCTCCTGCACGGTAACTTTTACCTCCTTAAGTCCCTCCTTTATCCTCCACTGACCCCTTTTGAGAGAACTCCCTTTGTTAACCTGCGGATCTCTGAAAGTTTTAAATGTGGGACACTTAAACCAGGGTTTACTCGGAAGTTTAGAGAGGAGACAAAATGAGCCAGAGATCACAGAAGCTGAAGCAAATTCTCTAGGAACGTTAGAAATAAAGTGTTGGGAGGTCCAGTGTCATACGACCCAGAAGAGATAAGATGAGTTCATTAGTTAGATATAAACCTGCTCAATTTTGGTTAAGTCATGAAGTGGATAACATGGTATCATTTTCCATTATTTCTATGAAACATCAGAAAATACCCATCTGATATCGATCCATCAGTTTTTAAAAAAACTTTAGTTTTGTCAAGCAACACTGAGTGACGGCTCTAGCGGTGCTCCAGGTACTCACTCCTTCACCAGGTCGTTGCTCATGTCCAGGTAGCGGTTGCTGATCCACTGCACCTCAAACCAGTCCCTGAAATTGTTGTTGCCGCAGCAGCGGAATTCAATCTGTGTCATGTCCAAGGTCCTCTTCATGAAGCAGCGCCCCGGCGTGTCGGTGTCCTTGTAGAACTTGATGCTGTTCTTTAGGCCCTCAGCCAGCGTCAGGTACACTGCAAACTGCATGAGGAAGCAGAGCAGCGCTGTCAGCAGCAGCAGTGCGTTGAAGCCGCAGCACAGCAGCAGGAACGGCTTCAGCATTGGCTTCCACTTGGCAAACTTGATGGGGTCCAGAGAGTCGTGGCATACCTTCCCCCCGAAGGCGTTGAGCCCACAGGCCAACAAGCCCACCAGGATCAAGAGGTTGGGCACTAAGTGGCTCTCGTTGTTGTCCATCATCTCACTTCTTTTCCGCAACTCGATTTTGAAGAAAATGCCGAGGCTGAAGAGGATGATCCCCACGATGACCGAGAGCCAGTAGATCATCCACAGACCCTGGGCCAGCTTCACCCTTTTCTGCAGGTTGAACTTCACCGGCATGAACGGCATGATTTCACCTTTTAGTGTGACCGATGAAACCAACTGAAATCAGCTATATTTTTTGTATCAAAGAGAAAACAGTTTCCTCTCTTGAGCAGTTTAGGAATCCCTCACAGATTAAATCCCATCCACAAAGAAGCTGCACACAACTCAGCCAGAACTCCTGGTTTCAGACCCATAATGGCAAGCTCCAGGTCCATACTGTTAGGGGGGCCGAGGGGTCTGCCATGAAATCACAACCAAATGCTGACAGAGAATTGTGATGGACGGCGAGCTCCTCCAGCAGAAAGGTGTGAATGTGAGCGACCTGGTCCTGCTCCTTCTAAGCCTCCGAGGGGCTCTGATCCCATTAGCAGATCAGCTGCTGCTCTAAGCCTCCGACTTACTGCTAATTGGTTTGCTGCTAAGCAGCTGCTTCCTCCGCTGGACCTGCGACAGGAGCTCACCTGTCTCACCTCCCTACAGGTGTGCCTCGGAAACAGGAAGTAAAGTCCCAGTGCAGACTTCCTGTAACAAGATCTTGGTTCTTCTTCCTACAGAGGAATCCATAATGTTTATGCTATTTATTTCTCTCTTTGACTAAAAACACAAACTGAAGCTCTTAGAACTTCTTGTTTTCCGTGACTTTGCTGCTGTGAGTTCAAAAGACTACATTACCCATAAAGATGCTGCTGCTGTGGAGAATAATCCAGTGTTACTGAGATCAACCAATGTAATAGTACCCTGAAGTAGTACTAGTAGAGGTAGTAGTATTAGTAGTAGTCGTGGTAGTCTTTCCTGCTGCTCTGCTCCCGGTACATATTTAATTTCATTTACTGCTATTCGGGACTGTCTCATCTTGTTTTCACTTTGCTGCTGTAATCTTGTGAATTGCTGTGGGACTATTAAATTCATTTTGCATAGCCCAAAATCACAAATTACAAATTTGCCTCAGAGGATTAGGGTAAGGGGAATAATAAAGGATTATTTTGTTTTTCATTATAAAAGCATTTTTTAAAAAACACCAAATATTTCTGTAGTTCTTCCCATTTTTATAACACGTGGGAAAAGCCTGTTGTTATTTGTGGTGGAAGATGTTGCATAGTCAATCGGTAAATAAGAATAAAGGCTGAATCAAATAAGACTTTCTCTGCTTATTTCCTTGAAAGGGAAAAAAGGACACAACAGCTCTGTGCTCAGTAGACGACCAAGAACCTTCCTCCTCCCACAACAGGGTTCGTTCTTCTACCTACAGGTGGCCTCCAAACCACCTTGTTGTGTCTCAGCCAGGAGACGGGCATCTTATCGATGTGAGACACTTATTTTCCATGGCCACGCCATCCCAACACTTGCAAACTATAACCTTGTTCATTCAATGAAACCTTTTGAAGGGCAAAATACATTTTTGCCATTAGTTTTTCCCATTTTCATAACGGGTGAGAAGAGCCTGTTATTATTATAATTATTATTACGGCATCATTTAATAGAAACGTTAATTAGAAACACTTGTTTTATTCTTTCAAGTCTAAAAATGAATCGAAAGATAAATATTTAGCCTCCTGGAGAACAACAGTTAGTCAAATGTTAAGAAACGATTCCTTTCAGTTATTATATACACTTATAATTAATAATCAATGATAAAACAAATCAGAAATAAACAAGAACTCCTTTTAAAGTGTTTAATGGTTTTGTTATTCTTATACAATATTGTACATTTACTCATTTATACAATAATTCACATATTAACAAGTCTGAAAAATGAAGATAAGGAAGATGAGGCCACTTTTTATTTAAACTTATAAAAAAGAAAATATTTCAAACTCAAGAGTTTAAAGGGAAATCAGATTTTTATAAGAAACTAATAAATAAATAAATAAATAAATGAAAGATTTCAGTTTCTGTTTGACTCTTCAAATTTCAGCAAACTCATAAAAAAAGAGGAAGGGACATCACAGCTCACCAAAACAAACCCGTGGACCACAAAGGGTCAGCTCGCTGTGAACCGATGAATAGGAACAATCCTTTTTCAATTTCCGTTATGCAGCAGCACTGAATTCTGGGAGGGTGTGGCCATGGAAACACACATGTATGACTCACCAATCAGTAATTGATCACAGTGGCAACCATGGTTACACGTTTCTTAAGAGACGACGTGGTGATTTAACAATAAGAGCCTTCACATACACCGTTCTTATTTTGTAAATACTAACAATACCCAGGAGCCTCAGCTGATATTGCCATGGAGACAAGGCCACAATGTTCCTGAAGGCTTCTACAAAGGGTTACCTTTAGCTTCCTAAAGCTCTTTGTTGATGAGATGCATCTTGGGGGTTGAAGCATTTTCTGAATCCGGGATTCAAGATTAAAGACCCTAACCTGACAATCAACCTGTGAGGGACAGCAGCAGGTGGGCGGGGCTTCATTCTGGTACAATGTTAATGAGTTGAAGTAATGATTTTTCATTTTGTCGGATCATTTTCTGAACAAATGCAAATTTGAAAAAAATCAATAAAAAACTATTTAAAAAAGAAATGTTCGTAAATGTGTGTCTGTGTGAGCAAGAATAAAGGGGGAACAGTCTGACTACTGGAGGGAAACAGACACGGTGAGATGTCAATGGTAAAGATCCTCTATCACACCGAAACCAAAAGTCCTGAAAGAATCCCTGAACGCTGATCTGAAGTCAGCACTGGGCTGCAGGAAGCTGATTTGTTAACATGCGGGCTGTAACTGAAAAGGGGCGGGGCAAACGCAGAGAGGAGCCAATCATCACAGGTGCTGCCAGTCGATGGCTACCAGCGTTTGATTGGCCTCCTGAGCGTGACCTATGACCTCAGCGATGCCGTGCTGACGCCACAGACGCTCAATCTTCCTGTAGCGCTCAACGCAGAGGTGGAGGGGGTTCCCCCGCCTGCAGGTAAACAAACAAACTAATCAATAAATAAATAAACAAAGGGAGGGGGTTCCCCCGCCTGCAGGTAAACAAATAAACTAATCAATAAAGAAAGGTGGAGGGGGTTCCCCCGCCTGCAGGTAAACAAATAAACTAATCAATAAATAAATAAACAAAGGGGGGGTTCCCCCGCCTGTAGGTAAACAAATAAACTAATCAATAAAGAAAGGTGGAGGGGGTTCCCCCGCCTGCAGGTAAACAAATAAACTAATCAATAAATAAATAAACAAAGGGAGGGGGTTCCCCCGCCACCAGGTAAACAAATAAACTAATCAATAAACAAAGGTGGAGGGGGTTCCCCCGCCTGCAGGTAAACAAATAAACTAATCAATAAAGAAAGGTGGAGGGGGTTCCCCCGCCTGCAGGTAAACAAATAAACTAATCAATAAAGAAAGGTGGAGGGGGTTCCCCCGCCTGTAGGTAAACAAATAAACTAATCAATAAAGAAAGGTGGAGGGGGTTCCCCCGCCTGCAGGTAAACAAATAAACTAATCAATAAACAAAGGGAGTGGTTTCCCCCGCCACCAGGTAAACAAATAAACTAATAAATAAACAAAGGGAGGGGGTTCCCCCGCCTGCAGGTAAACAAACCGATCACTATAGGAAAGCACCTACTTGAGGCCCTGGTCCGTCTCCCCGTAATCGTCCAGGTACGGAGGAGGATAGAAGCAGCCCTTTGTTTTACCTGCTACAAACAGCACCTGACTTTCTCTTACCCTGCACGCAACACACACAAACACACACACACACAGACACACAATAAAACTCCTAGTTGTATTTGGTCATCTACATACATATGATACATAAGCACATACAGTACATATATCCTTATTTGTATCAATACAGACTCTTTGGGCTTGTTTTTATCTACTTATTCTGAAATTGGATGGAGATGAATTCCCTTTAAAGAACTATAATCTGATTGATTAGAGTGATGAGGCACTTAAAATGAGCGTGAATCAGCCTTGGAGGAACCGAGACAGGCTGACATTAATCATCTCGTTAATTTGAGCTGGATAATGTGACATTTGAGCAACTTAGTTGAACCACGTAGGAAAAATAGGGCCCTGGTGTGTTACCTGAGGAAGAGACCAAGGCCGGCTAATCAGGTAAAGGTGTGAAAGGTGCAGGCACTCTACGCCCTCAGGTCCACAAATAAACTGACATCAGTAACTCTGAAAGGGAGGGGAGCCGCACACCAGACACAGAGTGGGAGCTCGGGACTTATCTCCTCCGGACCGGGGACACCTGCACAGGTGAAGGTGGGACGGAGGAAATTGATGAGTAGATGAAGAACAGTCAGAGGAGCTGGTCAGTGCACATAAGGTATATACATGTACATATAAACATATATGTACATATATATGTATATTAGGGCTGTCGATAGATTAAAAACTTAACTAATTAATCGCACAGTTTGGAATTCGTTCATCTTGAAGTAATCACTTGGAAAAAAAACTATTTTAGACACTGTTGTCTATTGTTATTTTAAACACAAAACTACACACATCTGATCAGGCAGAATTACACCGAGTGGAATATGTTGAACTAGCAACTCTTCCAGCTAGCTTAGCCTAGCAGCTAGCTTAGCATAGCGGTGCTTTAAGGGGTCCGTTTGCCACTCACCCCCCTTCACTTTGTTCTCTGCTAATGTCGCGCTCTGTTAAACTAATCAATGCAAAAAGCTGTCTGATCTTGAGCTACCGTCCTGCTTTCTCCGATGTAACCGACTGCAGCTAGCGGCCGTTTCCTTTCCGCCGTCTACTTCTGACAAACAAAGGTACCTTAACTACGTTAAAATATGTTGCATTAATCTTGGCCTCATTAATCGCATAGATTAATGCGTTTATGTTCACAGCCCGTATATACATATATATAGACAAAGGGTGTATATACAATGTGTACTAAAAGTGTGTACTGTGAATACAACAAACTAATCAGTATATACAGGTGTATTTGCAGGGTGTACTGTGTGTATAACAAATTTGCAGTGTGTATATAAAGAAGTGTGTACTGTGTGTTACACAGTGTGTATTTGCAGTGTATTACACAGTGTGTGATTTGCAGTGTGTATACACAGTGTGTATTTGCAGGGTGTACCTGCCTGTAGGTAAACATACTGTGAGTATAAACAGTGTGTATTTGCAGTGTATAACAGTGTGTATTTGCAGTCAGTATAAACAGTGTGTATTTGCAGTGTGTACTGTAGGTATATACAGATTAATGCGTTTATGTTCACAGTGAGTATAGCATACAGTGTGTACTGTTAAAGTGAATATATACAGTGTGTATTTGCAGTGTGTACTGTGAGTATATTCAAATAAACCAATGTGTACTAAAAGTGTGGGGTTGAGTATACAGTGTGTACAGTGCTTACCAGTGTGTATTTGCAGTGTGTACTGGTAGGTATAAAACAGTGTGTATTTGCAGTGTGTATATACAGTGGTATTTTGTGTACTGTGTGTATACAGTGTGTATTTGCAGTGTGTACTGTTGTATACACAGTGTGTGTACTGTACTGTGTGTATATACAGTGTGTATTTGCAGTGTGTACTGTGTATATACAATTTGCATACAGTGTGTATTTGCAGTGTCTACTGTGTGTATATACAGTGTGTATTTGCAGTGTGTACTGTGTATATACAGTATGTATTTCTACTTAGTATTTGCTACTGTGTGTATATACTGTATTTAAAGAGTGAGTATATACAGTGTGTATATACAGTGTGTATTTGCAGTGTCTACTGTGTGTATATACAGTGTGTATTTGCAGTGTGTACTGTGACATTAATCAGTGTGTTTTACAGTGTGTACTGTGTGTATATACATTTGCGCACCTGGTATATACAGTGTGTATTTGCAGTGTGTACAATACAGTGTGTAAGAGTATATACAGTGTGTATATACAGTGTGTATTTGCAGTGTCTAATAAATACAGTGTGTATTTGCAGTGTGTATGTATATACAGTGTGTATTTGCAGTGCGTACATATAATTTGCGCACACAGTAGTATATACAGTGTATTTGCAGTTGTATGTATACAGACTGTACAGTGAGTATATACAGTGGTATTTGCAGTGTGTACTGTGTGTATAGACAAGCTTGCAGTGGTGTTTATACAGTGTGTATGTGTACTGTGAGTATAAACAGTGTGAGTGTACTGTGTATATACAGTGTGTATTTGCACTTTGTGTGTATATACAGTGTGTATTTGCAGTAAGTATATACAGTGTGTAATTTCACTGTGAGTATATACACTGTGTATTTGCAGTGTGTACTGTGTGTATAAATTTGCAGTGTGTATTTGCAGTGTGTATATACAGTGTGTTGTTAGTGTGTATATACAGTGTGTATTTGCAGTGTGTACTGTGTGTATATACAGTGTGTATTTGCAGTGTGTATTTGCACAGTGTGTATTTGCCAGTGCGTACTGAGTATATACAGTGTGTATTTGCAGTGTGTACTGTGTGTATATACAGTGTGTATTTGCAGTGTATATACAGTGTGTATTTGCAGTACTGTGTGTATATACAGTGTGTATTTGCAGTGTGTATTTCCGTACTGTGAGTATAAACAGTGTGTATTTGCAGTGCGTACTGTGAGTAAATTTGCAGTGTGTACTGTTGAAGATACAGTCATTTGCAGTGAGTATATACATACAGTGTGTACTGTTGTATATACAGTGTGTACAGTGTATAGTATATACAGTGTGTATTTGCAGTGTACTAAAAGTGTGTACTGTGTGTATATACAGTGTGTATTTGCAGTGTGTACAGTGTGTATTTGTGTACTGTGTGTATACAGTGTGTATTTGCATGTGTATACTTGTATAAACAGTGTGTATTTGCAGTGTACTGTGAGTATATACAGTGTGTATTTGCAGTGTGTACTGTGTGTATAAACAGTGTGTATTTGCAGTGTGTATATACAGTGTGTATTTGCAGTACTGTGAGTATATACAGTGTGTATTTGCAGTGCGTACTGTGAGTATATACAGTGTGTATTTGCAGTGTATATACAGTGTGTATTTGCAGTGTGTATATATACAGTGTGTATTTGCAGTGTGTATTTGCAGTGTGTACTGTGTATAAACAGTGTGTATTTGCAGTGTGTATATACAGTGTGTATTTGCAGTGTGTACTGTGTGTATATACAGTGTGTATTTGCAGTGTATATAGCAGTGTGTATTTGCAGTGTGTACTGTGTGTGTGTGCAGTGTGTATACAGTGTATTTGCAGTGTGTAAAGTGTGTACTGTGTGTATATATACACAGTGTGTATTTGCAGTGTGTACTGTGTGTATATACAGTGTGTATTTGCAGTGTGTACTGTGTATATACAGTGTGTATTTGCAGTGTATATACAGTGTGTATTTGCAGTGTGTACTGTGTGTATATACAGTGTGTATTTGCAGTGTGTATTTGCAGTGTGTACTGTGAGTATATACAGTGTGTATTTGCAGTGCAGTGTGTATTTGCAGTGCGTACTGTGAGTATATACAGTGTGTATTTGCAGTGTGTACTGTGTGTATATACAGTGTGTATTTGCAGTGTGTATATACAGTGTGTATTTGCAGTGTGTACTGTGTGTATATACAGTGTGTATTTGCAGTGTACTGTGTGTATATACAGTGTGTGTAGTATATACAGTGTGTATTTGCAGTGTGTACTGTGTGTATATACAGTGTGTATTTGCAGTGTGTACTGTGTGTATATACAGTGTGTATTTGCAGTGTGTACTGTGTGTATACAGTGTGTATTTGCAGTGTGTATATACAGTGTGTATTTGCAGTGTGTACTGTGTGTATATACAGTGTGTATTTGCGTACTGTGGTATATACAGTGTGTATTTGCAGTGTGTACTGTGTATATACAGTGTGTATTTGCAGTGTGTACTGTGTGTATATACAGTGTGTATTTGCAGTGTGTATTTGCAGTGTGTACTGTGTGTATATACAGTGTGTATTTGCAGTGTGTATATACAGTGTGTATTTGCAGTGCGTACTGTGAGTATAAACAGTGTGTATTTGCAGTGCGTACTGTGAGTATATACAGTGTGTACACCGTGTGTATATACAGTGTGTATTTGCAGTGTGTATATACAGTGTGTATTTGCAGTGCGTACTGTGAGTATATACAGTGTGTATTTGCAGTGCGTACTGTGAGTATATACAGTGTGTATTTGCAGTGTGTACTGTGTGTATATACAGTGTGTATTTGCAGTGAGTATATACAGTGTGTATTTGCAGTGTGTACTGTGTGTATATACAGTGTGTATTTGCAGTGTGTACTGTGTGTATATACAGTGTGTATTTGCAGTGTGTATATACAGTGTGTATTTACAGTGTGTATTTGCAGTGTGTATTTGCAGTGTGTACTGTGTGTATATACAGTGTGTATTTGCAGTGTGTACTGTGAGTATATACAGTGTGTATTTGCAGTGTGTACTGTGTGTATATACAGTGTGTATTTGCAGTGTGTACTGTGAGTGTATATACAGTGTGTATATACAGTGTGTATTTGCAGTGTCTACTGTGAGTATATACAGTGTGTGCTGTTGTAATACCCAGTGTGTATTTGCAGTGTGTACTGTGTATATACAGTGTGTATTTGCAGTGTATTTGTACTGTGTGTATATACAGTGTGTATTTGCAGTGTGTACTGTGAGTATAAACGTGTATTTGCTGGTACTGTGTGTATATACAGTGTGTATTTGCAGTGTACTGTGAGTATATCAGTGTGTATTTGCAGTTGTATATACTCACAGCCGATGACTGGACGCTGTAATCTTCAGGCAGTTAATCAGTCCCTGGGGAAACTGATAATGTCCCTCCCCCCCTGCAGTTTCTGTCTCACAGCCGGATGACAACACCACCTGTAGGGCACGCACACACGCACGCACACACAAAATCTCTTGAGGGGGAAGCTGACGTCAATCTCGTAGTACATGACAGTATTTGTTCTACGGTTTCTATGGCGTTACCTCTGTGTCAGTGTTACCTGTGTATGAACGGCTCCAGCAGTGTGTGTTGGGTCTGGTGAAGCTGCAGCAGGTTGCAGGGCAGATTGAGGAAGCTGCACAGCGCCTCCCATTGACTAGGACCTGCAACTACATACACACACACAAAATGAATTAAAGTTAATTAATGAACTCAACATTTAAAATGTCATATTGAAACCATTTCCTTAAATTCTGATTAAGTTTAGAGAGATGCTTTCACATGTCACTTCTCAGCACTTCACACATACAAGCTGTGCGTATGTGTGTTGTTACCTAGCAGGTCAGCAGGTGGCGTCGTAGAGTTCAAGTAGTGGAAAAAAAGGGCGGCGGCTCGGAGGAACGGCAGGAAACCAACTTTAAGACAACGAAAGAGCTGCCAGCCAGACGTCACCTCGGGTAACACACTGACACACACACACACACACACACACACACACGTTATCGTATTCATTGAATTCTTCTGTATGATTGTTCATTTATTTACCTACCATTTTGGCTTCTATTTACTTTATTGATGATTTATTTCAATTTGTCATTGTCCTTATTTAATGAATCACTTTTGTTCCTCTGTATCAAAACGGCTTCTGGTGATCAATCACAGCTGATCAGGTGTGTGTGTGTGTGTGTGACTCTACTGACCTGCCCAGGTGTTTCCTCAGCGTGTTGTAGAGACGGCTGGTAAGCTCCTCCTCCTCTGATCCGCTACTGTCCTGATCCATACACACCTCTTCTGCAGACAGACAGGTGAGACCCAGACAGATAAATGGTAAATGCACTGTACTTGTATACATATGTACTTGTATATATATGACTTTTCCACTCCAAGCGCTTTGACACATGTCGTCATTTACCCATTCATACACTGATGACAGCAGCTTCCACACACAGTGCCACCTGCCCATCAGTAACTAACAGTAGGATTAGTACTAGAAGTCACAGTTACAGGAGCAATGCTGGGGTTAAGTGCCTTGCCCAAGGACACAGGCTTAGCAGGGCCCAGGATCAAACCACCAACCCTCTGATTGGGGGACAACCGTCCTCTCCACCCACCCAGTCGCCCCCACAGGCAGACCTGCATAAGTGTGTTTAAGTGTGTGTGCGAGAGGCAGCCACCTGTTGTGGAAGTTAGCAGGATTTGAACCAGATGAGCCACAGTGACCAGGTGAAGTAGGTGGAGGTGGGAGGAGTCTACCACTCTCTGTCCTGATTGGTCCAGACAGTGAACTGAGCTGTATGACATCACACTGTAGACCTGCAGATTACCGGGAAGCACATGTACGTCATATAAATGTGATTTATTCTTCTTATACAAATATAAATAAGATATACACCTGATTTAAAGTCATTATGAAGTGATTAAACTCACCAGCAGGTGAAACATGTCGATGTCGAGGATAGATGGAATGTTTTCCTCCTCAGAGTCTGGAACCACGGCTAAAACAACACCGACACACACACAATAAAAAACATGTGCAACTGTATTTGTGTCTGTGTGTTATAAGTGTGTGTCTGTTGTGTGTGTCCTACCTGCTAGCAACCTCATGAAGTGGGACTGAACTGTTATTGGTGGAGCTGCAGTCCAACAGGCGGAGCTGAATCTGGTGAGTGCGCTTAAGCAATCATCCTTTAACGTACACAAAACAAGTTTATATTGATATGATGCTGTGATGTACCACAGGTGACACAAGGTCCAGAGGTATATTCTTTTGATACGTTACTTCCTGAACACACCATTTATTTCGGGTGATGCTTTATTCAAACTTCAAACAAAACTAATAGATTTTTCTAACTAAACAGCCCCTCCCCTCAGTCCCTGCTGTCCAATTAAGAGACCCAACTATCTTTCTTACCTGTCGGCAAGGTAGACCTCCAAACAAAGGCTTGTCCTCATCCACCAGGAGGCGCTCTGCAAAGAAATGCACTTTCTTTGCACTTTTTTTTTTCAGGACGACATCAGACCTGTGCTCCTCCCAGGTGTGTGTGTGTGTGTGTGTACCTATGCTCTGGATGGTGTAGGCGCAGGTGGACCAGCTCAGCACCGGGACCCTCTGGTCCTGCTCGATGGGGTTCACCTTCAGTCCCACCTTGTAGGTTGACATCCCGAAGGTTGTGATCATCTCCCTGATGCTGCTGGAAAACGGGTTCCTGAAAGAGAGTGACATCATCACCTACTGAAATTATTAATTTTTTTTTTTTCAATTCATTTTATTTTGTATAGGCCAAAATTGCAAATTACAAATTTGCATCAGAGGGCTTTACAGTCTGAACACATGCGACATCCTTGGTCCCGAAACCCTCACATCATTAGTTGATGACATCATCCAGGTGTGATCCGCTTCCTAGGACAACCCCCCATTCCCCTCTCGCTTTCTATTTCAAGATGAATCCACATCCGATGATGGTTTTATCTGACCTTGGAGGAGGGAGGTTGTTTGTTCGGCTCAGCAGGGACCAGCCAGATATTTGTAATCCTATCACCTATCAGTTTATCTTATAACTATCTGCTTCTATCTCTGCTGCCAAAAGTTCTTTCTACCTCCATCTACAATTTAATCCTCTTTTTCTAACCCCAACAAACTATCTTCTCCAACCTCCTCGAACCCCCCACTCTCCCCCAATTGCTCCTGACCTTCTTCCTTTCCTCACCTGTCTCATCAACAATGCTCTGTTATCTGGCCGTTTTCCCAATTCTCTGAAGGAGGCAAGAGTCAACCCTCTCCTGGAGAAACCCACCCTCAACCCTTCTGAAGAACACAACTACAGACGGTCTCTCTTCTTCCCTTTATGTCCAAAACTCTTGAACGTGTGATCTTTAACCAACTCTCCTCCTGTCTCCAACAACCTCCTTGACCCCCACCAGTCAGGCTTCAAGGCCGTTCCACAGCGACTGCTCTCCTTGCTGTCTCAGAGCAACTTGTCAGCTAAATTACATGTAATGTAACTAATTAGTAGCAGACAATTACTTGATTTTTTTATTACATTTACAAGTCGGCTTTAAGTGCTTTTTTACTGGACCAAGGCTGAAACAGCTTCAGCTAAGCTAAAGCTAAGTAGCAGCAGGATGCCTCCATTCTCCACAGACGACTCCTACAAAATCAATGATTTCCATTTGCTCAGATTATGGAAAACACAATAGTTTGTTATCATAGTTATGCAGATGACACACAAATCTACATGACTATATCACCAGGGGACTACAATCCAATACAGGAGCTGGGTAAATGCATTGAACAAATCAACGACTGGATGTGCCAAAACGTTCTTCAATTAAACAAAGATAAACAGAAGTAAATGTTTTTGGTAAAGCCGAGTTTATGCTTCTGCGTTTTCAGAGAGATTAAAAGGAAGAACGTTTACGAGAGAACGGATCAGATTGAAGAGCTTTTAAATATGAGCGCTTGTACAAGCCGTCATTGGCGGACGATGAGGACGCCGGATGGCCTCTGATTCATGGAGGGAGATCTCCACAAACGAGGGGGACAAAGTTGTGGAGGAAAATACGGGACAAATGTGTCCGTGATGAAAAGCAGCAGTGTGGATGCACGGGGCAATAAAGTCTATGATACATAAATAAAGCAACCAGCGACTTCCACACACAAAGACGTGACTCTCTAGGTCGTCTTCAACAAAACACGTGACTCCACCTGTTGTTCTGGAGGTGAATCGCTCTGCAACACACGCAAGACTTTACAACCAGGAAGTGAAACCAGAGCGTCGACGCGTAAAGACGCAGACGTAGAAACTTAAGAAGGATGAATGATTGAAAGTCAGCGCAGAACTTCAATCACTGATGTTAAAAACTATAAACCGAGCTAGAAATCAAGGTGTAATTATGGATTCAAACTTCAACCTGCACAACCATATCAAGACAGTTACAAATGAGCCTACTATCACCTAAAACAGGGATCCCCAACCTCACGAATATGTCAAGAGGGACGAATGCACGTAATTAGGAGAGAATCCAATTCTCTAATGCAACTTATGTCTCAAATTGATTTGGAAGAACTTGTCCATGCATTTATCTTCAGTAGACTTGACTACTGTAACAGTGTTTTTACATGACTTTATAAAGCACTGAAGGGTTTAGGGCCAAAGTACATTTGTGATCTGCTGATACTTTATGAACCACATATCTGGAAAAGAGTCCCAGAAAGGTGCAGGTCTGCTGAGTGCCTCAGCTCCTTTGAATCCAGTTTAAAGACTTTTCTGTTTGCTGATGGTGGTAGTCACATCTGATGGTTGTTATACAGCATATGGTGGTTATATCAGATGGTGGTCAGTCCTGCCTGACATTGACTACTACCGTCATTATCATTAGTAGTCACATTACTATTAATGACACCATTACGTCCTTTGGCATCATTGTTATTTTTCTACATCCACTACAACTGTTAGTATTAGTAGTAATTTTAAATCATTATGTGGCTTACTAATACCAATGTGTGAATCATTTCTGCCGTATGCATTGAACATATTGTACGACTTTTACGTTGTTCATTCTGTACACTTGACTTGAAAGTTTTTATTTTGCGCTTTACAAAATAAATTGAATTGAATCTAGCAGATGTATGATGGTAATCCAAACTCACTGTGGAATGAAGTCCACTCTGAATCCATCAGAAACAGCAGGCTCCGCCCCCTCTGCTACACCTGAAAGAGACACACAGGACACTAAACACGTAACCAAATAATACGATTTATAAGAAAATTATTTTAGGAAAAAAATGTCAAACACAAATACATATTTAGAGGGTATGACCGCATCCTCTGAATCAGGGCCCCCCCAAAAACCGCGTGGTGAGCTTGGTCAATATGTCAAGAGGAACAAGTGCACGTAATTAGGAGAGAATCCGGTCAATTTTCAAAATAAAGCACTTTTCAGAGAAAAGTCAAATGATATATATATATATATATATATATATATATATATATATATATAAACTCAGCAAAAAAAGAAACATCCCTTTTTCAGGAATGTGTATTTCAACAATAATGTTGTAATAATCCAAATAACTTTACAGATCTTCATTGTAAAGGGTTTAAACAATGTTTTCCATGCATGTTCAATTAACCATAATCAACCAATTAACATGCACCTGTGGAATGGTCCTTGAGACCTTAACAGCTTACAGAGAGTAGGCATTTAAGGTCACAGTTCTAAAACGGCCACAACAACTGCAAGAGTCACACCAGGAACACACAATCCCTCCATCAGTGCTCAGACTGTCCGCAATAGGCTGGACTGAGGGCTCCTGTTGTAAGGCAGGTCCTTACTAGACATCACCAGCACAAACCCACCTTCGCTGGACCAGACAGAAGTGGCAAAAAGTGCTCTTCACTGATGAGTCACGGTTTTGTCTCACCAGGGTGATGGACGGATTCGAAGGAATGAGCGTTACACAGAGGCCTGTACCCTGGAGCGGGATCGATTTGGAGGTGGGGGGTCCGTCATGGTCTGGGGCGGTATATCACATCACCATCAGACTGAGCTTGTTGTCATTGCAGGCAATCTCAATGCCTTGCGGTACAGGGAAGACATCCTCCTCCCTCATGTGGTACCCTTTATGCATGATCCTCCAGCAGGACAATGCCACCAGCCATACTGCTCGTTCTGTGCGTGAGTTTCTGCATGACAGCAATGTCAGTGGTCTGCCAGGCCAGCGAAGAGCCCGGATCTCAATCCCATTGAGCACGTCTGGGACCCGTTGGATCGCAGGGTGAGGGCTAGGGCCATTCCCCCCAGAAATGTCCAGGAACTTGCAAGTGCCTTGGTGGAAGAGTGGGGTAACGTCCAGTCCATGAGGAGGAGATGCACTGCAGTACTTCAAGCAGCTGGTGGCCACACCAGATACTGACTGGTACTTTTGATTTTCAGCCTCCCTTCATTCAGGGACACATTATTATTAGTCACATGTCTGTGAAACATTTTTAGTTTGTCTTATGGTGTTGACTTGTACTGTTCATACAAATATTTACACATTAAGTTTACTGAAAGTAACAGTTGAAAGTCAGAGGACGTTTCTTTTTTTGCTGAGTTTATTCCTTTATTCCTTTTGTGGTGCGGCCCGGTACCAAACGGCCCGGTGGTTGGGGAAGGTTAGGGTTCCTGTGTGCAGTGACTCAACTCTAAATGATTTTTAGGGTACTGACCATTAGACAGCTTCCTGTGGGCGACGTGGAGTGCTGCTATTTGCTGATTGGTTGTTTTAAGCCACGCCTCCAGACTGGGATGATCGACCCTGGGAGATAAAAATTGAGTTTACCTGTAGTCAGGTTTGTGTACCTGTGTTTTAGTGTGTGCATATGTATTTACCTGTAGTGTGGGGTGTGTTTGTACCAGAGGTCAAGTGTGTGTGTGTGTGTGTGTGTGTACCTGTGGTCAGGTGAGTGTGTGTGGGGCAGCAGAGGGATCACAGTGTTGCTCAGACACTCGCACAGAGGACACAGGAACTCTCCATTCTCAACATCATAGCTGGTGTGACCTCGAAGACGCTGCTGACGTCTCTGCTCTTTCAACTGCACCGCCTCAAAGTACCTGAGATCAGAGACACACAGCGACACACGCACACAGACACACAGGTGTAAAATCATCAAACAGGACATTTGAGCAGAGTTGACACACATTGTGGGCGACTGTGGGTGAGTGGGGAGCACGGACGTCCTGCTCCTGTAGGTGTGAATGTTAGTTACTGAGGGGCATGTGGCACTGTGTATGGTAGCTCCTGAATGGGTTTGTATCTGTTGTGTTTTCTGTGGAGTTTTGTAATTCGTGAAGTTTTGTTATTTCTTATTTACATGTGTGGTCAAATGTGCACCTGCCAGAGCTATACATATAAATGCCAGTAACACTTATGGAGGTTTAGCAGCGCAATAGTGTAGTGCCCCTTTAAGAGAGGAGTGTGCTGTGAGGACACGTGACCGGTGTTTACTACGTGAAAAGGAAGCGCGAGATTCACTTAGTTTGTAATGACTTTCAACCCGGTGTGCAGCCACTTGGTAAGCTCTCTTAATGTCCAATGTTTTCTTGTCTGCTTCATGTTGTCTGATGTCGCCATAATATGTTGCTGCTGTGTTTACTTTCTTTAGCTTTATATGTTTAAAGTATGAAACGCGGACTGGTATGTAACGTAGGTACTTCCTGGTTTGCCTCGGGGCATTTGGGGAGTTGTAGTTTCCAGCGGTAGTTTCCTGCTAAGGAAAGACTGCATGCATTGTGAATGTGGTGCATAATGTTTGAATGTACATGCAAATAATGAAACTATGATGATGGTGAATTATTGTTATTATAGTTTATTAATAATGTTTATTTGTATTTTGAATAATGTTATTAAGATAAAGAACTGGGGAGCTGTGTTGGTTGTGGTATGCACATGGAAATTGAAACGTTGCATTTCTTATTATTCCAGGTTTATTACCTGGTTCCCTTTTGAACACAATAAACAAACAAATGAGGAATCCTGAGTAATGTCCTATGTATGCCGGGTTGCCCTTTCCGTGGGGAGAACACGGAACAGTATCCTCATGGTTGAAATGCACGTATTTTAAGTCGCATTGGATAAAAAGCATCAGCTAAATGCGATGCAATGTAATGAATGATGACAAGTGTTAAAGTGCTTTGAGTGGTCGGAAGACAGTAGAAAAGCGCTATACAAGTACAGTCCAGTTATCATTACCATACATGCAACAGGGCTACTAGCCAGACTGCCAGACTGTCGAGCCGTGTATTCCTTTGGACCTCACTAGTAAACGACTTCATGAACTTCTTCAATGATAAGATTCTGACTATCAAAGAGAAAATTGATGGTCTCCTGCCTTCAACCAGTGCCGACCTGTCCTCAGATGTAGGAACCTTGGATGCAGCAGTGGGCCCTGATGCCTGTTTGGATGCCTTCTCTTCCATCAACCTTGATCAACTGACTGACTTATTTTCAAAGTCTAAATCTTCTACTTGTCTCTTGGATCCGATTCCGACTAAGCTGCTTAAGGAAGTTTTTCCTTTAGTTAGCACATCCTTATTAGTTATTATGAATCTGTCTTTGTTGACAGGACATGTACCACAGTCCTTCAAGGTAGCTGTAATTAAACCTCTTCTTAAGAAACCTACTCTTGCTTCAGAGGTGTTGGCTAACTACAGACCTATCTCTAATCTTCCCTTCCTCTCTAAGATCCTTGAGAAATCCGTCGCAAATCAATTATGTGACTTTCTACAAAACAATGCTTTGTTCCAGGATTTCCAGTCAGGATTTCGAGTGCATCACAGTACAGAAACAGCACTGGTGAAAATTACGAATGATCTTCTACTTGCATCGGACCAAGGACTCATCTCTTTTCTTGTCTTGCTGGACCTCAGTGCCGCATTTGATACCATAGACCATTGTATCCTGTTGCAGAGACTACAACATTTAATTGGTATCAAAGGAACTGCACTCAGCTGGTTTAAATCCTACTTATCGGATCGATCCCAGTTTCTGCTTGTAAACGGTGAATCCTCAAAGACGTTGGTCACGGAGTCCCACAAGGTCCTGTACTTGGACCGATTTTATTTACCCTCTATATGCTTCCTTTGGCCGATCTTATCAGGAAACACCGCATAAACTTCCATTGTTATGCAGACGATACTCAACTGTATCTGTCGATCAAGCCAGAAGAGACGGACCAGCTAGTTAGACTTCAAGAATATCTTGGAGACATCAAAACTTGGATGACCGGCAACTTCCTGATGCTAAACTCAGAAAAAACGGAAGTTATCCTGATAGGCCCAGAGCGCCTTTGAAGCCAGCTGTCACGTGATACAGTTTTTATGGATGGAATTGCTCTGGTACCCAGCAGCACCGTCAGGAATCTGGGAGTTCTCTTCGACCAGGATATGACCTTCAACTCGCATATAAAGAAGACTTCAAGGACTGCCTATTTTCATCTACGTAACATATCAAAAATCAGGAACTTCCTGTCTCAAAGTGATGCAGAAAAATGAGTTCATGCGTTTGTCACTTCCAGACTGGATTACTGTAATTCTTTGTTACTTTGTTCTGTTGTGTGAGTGTTTCCTGTGCCGATGGTGGGTTTCGGGATAGACGATGTCGTATGTGTACAGACTGTGAAGCCCTCTGAGGCAAATTTGTAATTTGTGATTTTGGGCTATACAAAACAAAATTAATTAAATTGAATTGAATTGATTGTACACAGCGCTCAATGCGCTCAAGGCCAAACACGCCAAAGCTCGTCTACGACGGCGAGATGCTGAGCGGCGCTCAAGTGCGTGAGATATGGAGCTTGTTTCAGGGCGCGTCGGAGAAACAAAGCTGTCATTCTCGCCGAGCACTTGATGAGATTAAAGAGCGAGAGACGGTGTCCTTTTCTTTACAGTAGCTGAACCATCTTAACGGGGAAATAAGTTATTCTAAAGGAGGCCCTTGGCAGGCGGTTAGGGTTAGGAGAGCAGGCGAAGATTTAAGGCGTGGATGGCGAGGGGGGCAGCAGGAGCAGACGCACCTCGCAGCATCGAACGGACCCTGAAAGCACCGTCTCCTTATTGTGCGGAAAACACGGCACATGAGCTCCGGAGAAAATGGTATACAAAACATACATTGTCGGTTAATACATGTTTAATCTGTTAAAATCTTATGGTCATTTAATCATCCCTAGTTTATGTTTTGATCAGAGTTGTGATTAAAGATTTGGGTGGGCCGCAAAAGATTTTCAGATTTCAAAGTGGGCCGCAGCATTCTTGAGTTTGGGAACCGCTGACCATGGGGAAACACTGCTAAGACAGACAATTGTCCCAATACACATATACAAACAAACAGACACAAAAAAACAAACAAAAAGGACTTTATATCAAGTTTCCTGTGTGCAGTGACTCACCTCTGCCAGCAGGTGGCGTGCATGATGTGTCCACAGCTGGCCGTGTGGATGCCCAGTGACAGGTCAGGGTGCATGAACACAGCCTCATGACGCTCTGAAAAATGCGTTCATGCAACAGACAAACAACATTGATTAATTGATTATTGGCTTCCGTAACAATGACGTCATTGTTAGGCTCCGCCTACCTGGGTCAGGTAAGTTACGATGACGGTTTTTAGACAAAACCGTAGACCTCTGGATAAAGGCCGCCAGCACCATGGCTCTACCTTGACCTCTGACCTCCTGCTCCTCCTGGCAGAGGATACACGTCACCAGCTGACGGTGCTCAGCTCTGCCCACTCTCCTGGGACCAACACAAACCTGTGAAACACAGGTGGATTCTGAACTGGGAGGACTGGGGGGAGGTGGGAGGGGGAGAAGACAGACAGACACAGAGAGAGAGAGAGAGACATTACTTTAAGATAGGGTTGCATAACCATCATCAGATTTCTTTCTTAACCTGTGTGTCCAGATATAGGTGTACACAGGCATACCTGCTCTCTGCCGCAGCAGCAGACGTAGATGCCTCCAGCTCCTCCAGGCTCTGCTGGAAAAGCTCTTTGTTCTCGTTGATGAAATGTTTCTGCATCTCAGACATTTGAGCCATGATCTTCTCCCTCCTGAGACGAGCCATCTCTGCCTTCCTCTTCCTCTCCGCCTTGTCCTTGTCTCTCACCGTCTGGAGAGACGACGACATCACCATCTTCACCACCATCATCCACTTTACCACCACCACCATCATCATCACCACCACCACCACCACCCCCAATAATCCATAACTTTAACAGCTTGAGAGAAGGTTGGTGATCTTGCCTCCTCTGTTCCTTGGTCGTGGCTAATGTTGACGGTGAAGGAGGCCGACGTTTGTTCTCTCATCCTTTTGATGTTTGCAACCATCTGATCACACAAACAAACATTCAGATACAAGATTGATATGTCCATCACTAGAAACACTATTCACTCTGTACACATGACATCATTGTTGTCTGTCCATCCCGGGAGATGGATCTTCCTCTGACGTTCGCCCTGAGGTTTCTTCCCTTTTTTCTCCATGGAAGAAAACAATGAAGGTTTGGGGAGTTTTTCCTGTGTAGATGGTTTCGGGACGGAGGATGTCATACGTGCACAGAATGTAAAGCCCTCTGAGGCTAATTTGTAATTTGCGATTTTGGGCATTACAAAATAAAATGAATTGAATTAAACATATTTAGATAAATAATATCAGTACCTCAATTAAAATTAAATTGAGCCTACAGAGTGGCATCAGCACTCACCTTAAGGATCCAGGTGATCAGGTCTTTGTGAACCTCCAGATGAGGAGCGTTCTGAAGACTTTCCAACAGAGCCAGGACACTTCCTGAAGTATTGGGAGCTTCACCGGGACCTAGATGCAAACACACACACACACACACACACACATTCTTTATTACTTTTGTTACCGTGCAGACATGAGGAGGGAAAGGAAAGAGCATGTAGCTAGTTGGTATGGAACCTGGGCCGATGAAAAGCCTTGTGGGTCTGGATACTTAACCCGTTAGTTTATGAGTCTGAATACTGACACGAGGGACACCACAGTGTGCACTGACGTGTGATCTTGCAAGTGTAGTTAAAGGTGATGTCAAGGTCTCTGCTGCTGCACTCCAACTGCTGCTGTTCCTCCAGAAGAGCCACACCCACCAGATGAAGCACCTGCGCCACACACACACACACACACACACACACACACACACACACACACACACACACACACACACACACACACACACACACACACACACACACACACACACACACACACACACAGTTGGAACAAGCCTCCAAACACCCCCGAGTATTTACATATGACTTTAGGACAGTACACCCCCTGTATGCGTCTCACCCTCTGCAGCATGGACTCGGTCCAGCACCCCCCACTGGGCTCCACAGCCCACTGCAGCACTGCGCCCTCGACAGCCAGCAGCACGTCACACTGAAGCAGGTTTACCAGGCTGCCGAACAGAGGACATAGGGGAGGTGGGGATGGGGGAGGGCTGAGCGCACACAAGCAAGCACACACACACACACACACACACACACACACACACACACACACATTATCACCAAGAAAAATAATCACAAAGGTGTAACTATGAGACAAGACAGGTGTGTTTACCTGTGTCCTCTCGGTTCTGTCTCCTTAGCTTCCTCTGAGCCTCCTCAGCCTGCAACATGTCCCATATTGTTACTATGACATCACACACTGTTACCATGACAAAAACTTTTAAAAGTTTTAATGATCTTTTAAAACCATGATTCTGGTAACTGTGCCTTTTTAATGCTTAGATCTCACAGCAGCATTTGACACAGTGGATCACACATCCTCTTGTCACGCCTCCAGCACTGTGTGGGCATTAGAGGTTCTGTTCTAGAGTGGTTTAAATCCCACCTTGCAGATAGATCCTTCGGTGTACAATTGGCTTATTTGAGGAAATTTCACTTTTTTTGTTTCTTGTTCTTCTGAGTTTGTATCCTTATGGTTGAATGCACTTATTGTAAGTCGCTTTGGATAAAAGCGTCAGCTAAATGACATGTGATGTAATGTAATTGGGGAAGTTTTCCTCCTTAGTGGCCCCTCTGACCCGCGGAGTCCCCCAGGGATCAGTTCTAGGCCCTGATCTCCTTATATATGTTACCCCTGGGGTCGATATTTATGAAGCATGGAATCCCTTTTCATTTCATTCATTTGCTGATGATGTGCAGGTGTAATTGCCATTAAAGGCCCCTCCAAGGAATCCCTTCACGCTGTGTTTGATTGTATGACGGACATTAAAACATGGATGGACCTAAACTTCTTCAAACTAAATGAAAACAAAACAGAGATTGTGCTATTTGGTCGCCCTGACTTGGTCCAGGTCCTTGCCAGGTCCCTTGGCCCACTAGCACCTTACACAGGCTCCCAGGCCAGAAACCTTGGTGTAATTATTCATGGGGGGTTTAATTTGGACCAGCAGGTCAGCTCTGTGGTTGAGGCTAGCTTCTTCCAGCTTCGGCTTCTAGCTAAAGTCCAACCTGATCTAAAAAGGGCTGACCTCGAAAAAGTCATGCATGCTTTTATATCTTCACGTTTGGACTATTGCAACTCCCTGTATGTCGGTATCGGCCGATCAGAACTCAACGTCTACAGCTTGTGCAGAATGCAGCAGCCCGTCGCCTGACGGAACAAAGAAGCATGGTTCACATAACGCCAGTGCTTTCCTCTCCACTGGCTTCCCGTTAGCTTCAGAATAGATTTTAAGAATCTTTTATGTGTTTTTAAGTCTCTGCATGGACTGGTCCCAGAATACTTATCCAGCCTCATTAATGTGCATCAACCCTCCAGAGCCCTGAGGTCAGCTGACCAGCTGGTTCTGAACGTTCCTCGGTCGTTCCTTAAAACAAAAGGAGATGGAGCCTTCGCAGTAGCGGCTCCCACACTGTGGAACGCTTTGCCGTTTTCTGTGCGGTCTGCGACGAGCCTCTCTACTTTTAAAACTCGCCTTAAGACCCACTTGTTTACCTTTGGCCAAGTCATCTGTATTGGATCTTTTATTTGTTTGTCTTTTGCTGTTTGTTTTTCTTCTTTGTTGTTTTACTTTTGCTCGTATTGTTTATTGCTGCTGATCGTTTTTATCCTGTAAAGCACTTTGGCTGGCCATTAGCCTTTAAAAGTGCTATATAAATAAAATTGACATTGACATCACACAATCCTGTGTACCTTGGATTGGTCGGCTCTGCTGTAGTGATGAAAGTACAGGTTGAAGTGTTTGTTCCACTCAGGACGTAGTTCATAGAGACCTCGGCCGGTCACACCTGGTTTCCTGTTAACACATATGAGTGAGTAGATATTTAAGGTGGACTGATGACAGTGAGATTGCTGGATATTTAAGGTGGACGGATGATTGTTAGGTAGATTTTGGTTTAATGTGGTGTTGGAGGAAACTGACTTGAATGAAGCCACACTGTCGATGACTCTTTCCAGACCCGTCTCCTTGTTCCCCTGAAGAGGAAAAAAAAAACAGTTTGTATGTATACAGCGGACGGGTAATCAGACCAACGGGTAATTAGAAGGACAGTTAAGCAGACGGGTTGGTGTCTCACATTCTCTGGCAGAGCCTTCACAAGTTCGCTGTGAGCCATCGGTCTGATTGACAGCTGGTGGATGATTTCTCTTCTGACCTCATCAAAGGGCTCCACCTGGCCGACACCTGACCGGTAACGCTCACCTGTACCACACACCATTCATCTGATGTATTACAGTTAATCTATAGAGGAACATGAAGGTCTGAACCACATCTCATCACAACGCCGCTATCAGGCAACGCTAGCTCAGCTGTTGTACTATATTATTGTATAAGTTTGTTTTTGACATTTAAATGCATACAAGTTACATTAATCCTTGATATAGTTTTAAAGCAAACTCACAGATAACCATGATGATGAGGTGAAGCATCTCCTCGATCAGAGTGTTGTTCTGCTGGACCACGTCCTGTCGCAGACAGTAGGGTCAGTACTGACGATGTTAGCCTCTTGAACTTTACTTACAGTGGTTGATAGTCACTACTGACCTTGTTAGCCTCTCTGTATCTCTTTCTGCAGTCTGTGGAGCTGAAGATGTGAAAGAGTTCAAATCGGCTGAGAAGAATCATCAGGAAGTGGTTAGGATCCATCATGGAGGCTCCAGCCTGTCAGGGACCAGAAACAGGAAAAGACTTTAGCGACAACCACAAAATCGACAAAGACAAACTAACAAATGGAGCATATGTGTGTGATACTCTAGGAAGAGTGTGTTTCCACCTGCAGCATCACAATGTCCTTGTCAAACATCTCCACTCTGCACTTGACGTTGTGATAATAATAAATCTGAAACACACAAATTTCAATTCATGAATTATGTAGAGCAGAGCTGAGAGAACATACTACATCATATGATCGATGAATCGTACTGATGTGAGGGTCATTGGTCAGTGGATTTCGAGTGTGTAAAGACTGTAAAAATCTATGAAAAACGTGTTATATTATACTGTTTGTTTTAATAATACATATGATGGATTGTTTTCTGGGATGTTAACTCAGCATTTAGCCAGTATCTACTGACTTGGTTGATCAGGGAGAAGCCATTCCTCCTCCACATCCCAGCATGCACCTGGGCACAGAGGACCAGACAGCGGAGGGGGAGTTCGATCAAGAGGGGAGGGCTGAGATCCCCCTGAAGAAACACAAGCAGATAAATAATTGAGACTTACAGTACCAGTGAATAAAAACGTGTGTCTAACCCTTTGACTGGCATTGTACAGATACGTTTTATTTATTGACAACACGAGAAGCTTTAAATGACAAATGAAAGAATGAAGAGGCAGGCATTAGATTTCCTGGTAGAAAAGAACAAGAAAAACATATCACATTTTACGTTTTTCGTCTACTAAGCCCTGCTGGTCAGAATAAAGTAAGCAAATATGTTTGTAGTAGAAAATCACAAGCTGTCCATTTTGTACGTGAATAAAAATACATACACATGTATTTATTTATACACACACATATATACTGTACATGTATATATTGCAAATATATTAGTGCTGGGCAAAGATGACTTAATGTAATTGATTATTTGCATTATGCACAAAATCCAATAATGAATTTAAACTAGCGTACTGCACGCTTTTATTTTAAAGTAATGTTATATATAATATAACCAACTTTTGGAGCAACAGCAAGTTAATATACAGGATATAAATGTGTCTTTTTATCAGGGAGAAGCATGAACACTCAGTATTAAGTATTAAAGTTCTTGTTCGGGCTCTAGCACTGTGCAGAGGACCTTTCAGCCTGTAAAGCCTGTGGATTTCAAAGTTTTTGCATCACTGATTGTTTGGGTCTCTGGTTGGCTGCTTCAATACTGTGTGATGCCTTTAAGTGCAGCGTTTCCCCTCGAGTGATCAAATGGAGTTAATGGTTTGCTATGTATGCATTATGTATGCATTAACGTGCCCCGCCTTAATATATGTGACTATAGTTTATGTATATCAAACGTATGCAGTTCATATATATATATATATATATATATATATATATACACATACTGACCAGAGGAAGCAGTTCAGGGAAACGCGACGCAACTTCTGTCCTGCTGAGAAGAACATGAAGACCTGAGAACAAAGACATGTGTACAGCGTATTGTTACTGTGTGTGTTACAGTGTGTGTTACAGTGTGTTACAGTGTGTTACAGTGTGTGTTACAGTGTGTTACTGTGTGTGTGTTACTGTGTGTGTTACTGTGTGTGTTACAGTGTGTGTTACAGTGAGTGTTACAGTGAGTGTTACAGTGTGTGTTACAGTGTGTGTTACAGTGTGTGTTACAGTGAGTGTTACTGTGAGTGTTACTGTGTGTGTTACTGTGTGTGTTACAGTGAGTGTTACTGTGTGTGTTACAGTGAGTGTTACTGTGTGTGTTACAGTGAGTGTTACAGTGAGTGTTACTGTGTGTGTGTTACAGTGTGTGTTACTGTGTGTGTTACTGTGTGTGTTACAGTGGGTGTTACTGTGTGTGTTACTGTGTGTGTGTCATAGTGGGTCTTACTGTGTGTGTTACTGTGTGTGTCATAGTGGGTCTTACTGTGTGTGTTACTGTGTGTGTGTTACAGTGAGTGTTATACTGGGTCTTACTGTGTGTTACTGTGTGTGTTTAGTGAGTGTTACTGTGTGTTACTGTGAGTGTTACAGTGAGTGTTACTGTGTGTGTTAGTGTTAGTGTGTGTGTTACAGTGAGTGTTACAGTGAGTGTTACTGTGTGTGTTACTTACTGTGAGTGTTACAGTGAGTGTTACTGTGTGTGTGTCACAGTGAGTGTTACTGTGTGTGTTACAGTGAGTGTTACTGTGAGTGTTACTGTGTGTGTTACAGTGAGTGTTACTGTGTGTGTTACAGTGAGTGTTACTGTGTGTGTTACTGTGTGTTACAGTGTCAGTGGGTGTTACTGTGTGTGTTACAGTGTGTGTTACTGTGTGTGTTACTGTGTGTGTCATAGTGGGTCTTACTGTGTGTGTTACTGTGTGTTAGTGGGTGTTACAGTGAGTGTTACTGTGTGTGTTACAGTGAGTGTTACTGTGTGTGTTACTGTGTGTGTGTCATAGTGGGTCTTACTGTGTGTGTTACAGTGAGTGTTACTGTGTGTGTTACTGTGAGTGTTACAGTGTGTTTAGTGAGTGTTACTGTGTGTTACAGTGAGTGTTACTGTGTGTGTTACAGTGTGTTACAGTGTGTGTGTGTTACAGTAGTTACTGTGAGTGTTACAGTGAGTGTTACTGTGTGTTACTGTGTGTGTTACTGTGTTACAGTGTGTTACTGTGTGTGTTACAGTGTGTGTTACTGTGTGTGTTACTGTGTGTGTTACAGTGAGTGTTACTGTGTGTGTTACTGTGTGTGTTACTGTGAGTGTTACTGTGTGTGTTACAGTGAGTGTTACAGTGAGTGTTACTGTTGTGTTACTGTCTTACTGTGTTACTGTGTGTGTGTGTTAGTGAGTGTTACTGTGTGTGTTACAGTGTGTTATAGTGGGTGTTACGGTGAGTGTTACTGTGTGTGTTACAGTGAGTGTTTAGTGTGTTGTGTTACTGTGTGTGTTACAGTGAGTGTTACTGTGTGTGTGTGTGTTACAGTGAGTGTTACTGTGTACTGTGTGTTACAGTGTGTTAGTGTTACTGTGTGTGTTACAGTGAGTGTTACTGTGTTACAGTACTGTGTGTTACAGTAGATGTTACTGTGTGTGTTACAGTGTTACTGTGTGTGTGTACAGTGAGTGTTACTGTGTGTTACAGTAGTGTTAGTGTTACTGTGTGTGTTACAGTGAGTGTTACAGTGTGTGTTACTGTGTGTGTTATAGTGAGTGTTACGGTGTGTGTTTACTGTGTGTGTTACAGTGTGTGTTACTGTGTGTGTTACTGTGAGTGTTACTGTGTGTGTTACAGTGAGTGTTGTGTGTGTTACTGTGTGTGTTGTCAGTGTTACTGTGTGTGTTACTGTGTGTGTGTCATAGTGGGTCTTACTGTGTGTGTGTGTTACTGTGGGTGTTACAGTGAATGTTACAGTAGTGTGTGTGTTACTGTGTGTGTTACTGAGTGTTATAGTGGTGTGTTACTGTGTGTGTTACAGTGAATGTTACTGTGTGTGTTACTGTGTGTGTTACTGTGTGTGTTACAGTGAGTGTTACTGTGTGTGTTACTGTGTGTGTGAGTGGGTGTTACAGTGAGTGTTACTGTGTGTGTTACAGTGAGTGTTACTGTGTGTGTGTTACAGTGAGTGTTACTGTGTGTGTTGGTGTTACTGTGTGTGTTACTGTGTGTGTTACAGTGAGTGTTACTGTGTGTGTTACTGTGTGTGTGTTACTGTGTGTGTGTTACTGTGTGTGTTACAGTGAGTGTTACTGTGTGTGTTACAGTGAGTGTTACTGTGTGTGTTACAGTGAATGTTACTGTGTGTGTTACAGTGAATGTTACTGTGTGTGTTACAGTGAGTGTTACTGTGTGCGTGTCATAGTGGGTCTTACGGTGTGTGTTACAGATTGTGTCACAGTGGGTTTACCTGCGAGCAGTCTGCAGACAGGAAGGTGTATGGATACCTTGTCCTGAGACACCTGGTACCTGAAGGTCTCCACACAGTGACTGGCCAGACTCAAGCTGATTGGCTGCTCGCCGTCTGGAAGGCCACTGTGACACTGACTGAGCGCGCCCAGGCACTTCCTGTACGCCTCAATCAGCACTCGCTCCTGAGTATATAAAAGGCAAATAGTCAAATATAAGCTGCTGTATTAATCATGTACTATACTATTTAGTGTATGCTATCTGTACTACGTATAAGACCTTCTAGACGTATGGCATATGACAGTATGCAGTATATGTAGTAATATGAAGTAGTAAGATTAGAGGAGTAGTAACCCAGTCTCACATCAGTGGAGCACCACTCTTGGATCATGGAAATGATGTGAGTCAGTTTCATTTGCAGAGTGAATGCTGCCTCCCACTCAGGCTCCATCTCTATGTGCTGCCCCACCTGTCTCACCACGGGGTCCATACCCTGACACAGACAGACGGTTTAAGAGGCAAAGAAAGAGGTGTGGAAAGACAAAGAGAGTTTCAGACAGACATATTCAGAGAAAGGAAATAGATGTGTTCAGATAGAGAGAAAGACAAGTTCAGGCAAACAGGTTCAGGCAGACAGGTCTTGGTTACCTGCATACACTTGAGAAGCTCCAGAAAAGCATCCAAACCTTCCAGAAACTTCAGTCTGAGCTGTTCGCTCCACTCAGACGGATGACTGATGAGAACGTACCTGCCGACACACAAGTGAACTGATCCGTAAGTCAAGATGGAACAGCTGTAACTCCACTTCATGTCTCTTACTCTCTCTAGCGAACATGACCTGACTCTGTACCTATCCGTTGTAACATTCACGCCCTCTCCCCCTCTCTGGCCTCCTCTGTCTACAACCTTCCCTTCAACGGACTCCTTCCCTCTCATACATCTGAACTCTGCCACAGGCACTCTACATCACCCTCTCCATCTGTCCAGTAACATCACGACAGGTCCTCCTGTCCTCCAGGGCCCCCTGGTGGTCCGACTCAGTGAGAGAGCCACTATGCGAGCAGCAGAAAGGAAACACTGCGATGACCTGCTCGCTTATCAATCTCTTCTTTCTCTACAACCAAAGTAAAGGGTTGGGGGGATCAAGCCTCCTTGACCCCCCCAACCCACTCCTCCCTCCAGCAGAGCCACTTTCTCAACTATTTTACAAAAGAGATTCTAATCCTCCCCCTGTGAATACATTTCCATCCACTTCATATTCATCCCCTTCACTTTCCTCTTTCACCCCCTTGTCTCCAGACCAAGTTCTCACCTTGGTAACCTGTGCCCGACCAACCACTTGCCCCCTTTATAGAGATCCTGTCACATTTTCCAGGCTATTGCTCCTCGCCTTCTTTTTCTCTCCGATCTTATCAATTCCCTGTCAACTGTGTTAACTCTCTGAAGGAGTCTCTCTCTCTGTCCTTATCCTTTGTGATCTTTGAGTGAACCACAGGATCCTTTTTTCTTCCCTTCAAGAACTGGGTTTCTCAGGATCTGCTCCGTCCTAGGTCCCCTCCTACACAAACTGTCTCGGCTTTGTCATCCACTCACATGGCTTCTCCTACCATCGCTATGCTGATAACGCCCAACTAATTGCGTCTTTTCCCCAATCTGAGACACAGATTGAAGCTTGAATTTCTGCCTGTTTGGCTGACATCTCTCTGTGGAGTTTGGAGGCACCGCAAGTTCTTTTATAACTCCTCCTAACAGGTCTACCTGCCAGCGCCATCAAACCTCTGCAGCTCATTCAGAATGCAGCAGCTCGACTGGTCTTTTCTCTTGAATTGCCCCACAGTAGTCCTTCCTTCACTGGTTATCAATCCGACCCCGTCACCTGGTTAGCAGTACTTTCCTGTCACTGATTGCCAGTGGCTGCCCACATCCGTTTCAAAATATTGGTACTTGGTACCATACGGCCAACAGAGTCGAGTCTGCATCCAGTACCTGGTCTAACCTTACGTCCCTGACCACTCACTCCGCTCTGCATCAATCTGCTTGTTGCTCCCTCACTGAGAGCTAAACAGAATCAACAGCATGCCGATTGTTTGATGACCTGGATGCTAAATGGCGGAATGAGCTCCCCATTGACATAAGGAACCCTCTAAGCTGAAAATACACTTCTACCCACTGCACCTGGACTAGGTAGCACCTCGTTCAACTATATCTGGATTAGTTAGCCTCTCTACCCACTGTACCGGACTAGGTAGCACCTCGTTCCACTATATATCTGGATTAGTTAGCCTCTCTACCCACTGCACCTGGACTAGGTAGCACCTTGTTCCACTATATCTGGATTAGTTAGCCTCTCTACCCACGGCACCTGGACTAGGTAGCACCTCGTTCCACTATATCTGGATTAGTTAGCCTCTCTACCCACTGTACCTGGACTAGGTAGCACCTCGTTCCACTATATCTGGATTAGTTAGCCTCTCTACCCACGGCACCTGGACTAGGTAGCACCTTGTTCCACTATATCTGGATTAGTTAGCCTCTCTACCCATGGCACCTGGACTAGGTAGCACCTCGTTCCACTATATCTGGATTAGTTAGCCTCTCTACCCACTGTATCTGGACTAGGTAGCACCTCGTTCCACTATATCTGGACTAGTTAGCCTCTCTACCCACGGCACCTGGACTAGGTAGCACCTCGTTCCACTATATCTGGATTAGTTAGCCTCTCTACCCACTGTACCTGGACTAGGTAGCACCTCGTTCCACTATATCTGGATTAGTTAGCCTCTCTACCCACGGCACCTGGACTAGGTAGCACCTTGTTCCACTATATCTGGATTAGTTAGCCTCTCTACCCACGGCACCTGGACTAGGTAGCACCTCGTTCCACTATATCTGGATTAGTTAGCCTCTCTACCCACTGTACCTGGACTAGGTAGCACCTCGTTCCACTATATCTGGACTAGTTAGCCTCTCTACCCACGGCACCTGGACTAGGTAGCGCTTTATTGCTACTTACAATGGCACTTTGTAGTTTGGCTTTCTTGTAGAAATGGTACTTGATTCTTGTTGTTCTGGTCTGTTCCCTCTTGGTTAAATGCACTTACTGTAAGTCACTTTGGATAAGAGCCTTAACTAAATGAAAAATGTAAATGTATAAACTGGTATAGTAGCTGGTGTATAAACTGGTATAGTAACTGGTAAACTGGTTTAGAGTAACTGGGGATTAACTGGTCCTAACTTGAGGTCTCCGATGAGGCTCTGGACTCGTCCGAACTTGAAGGCCTGCTGGGCGGTGTAGCGGTCAAACTGGAAGCGTCCTTGCAGGTCTCGGTGACGGAGGTGATCAACAAAGGTCCTGATGATGGTGGTCATAAGGTTCTCCTCTACCATCAGCATCCGGGCCTGCAAAAAACACACATACACACAGTTATGATTTGTCACCTTCATCAGATGCTATTGTTATGGGTTAGGGTTACTAATACAGATAGAGTTGAAATGACAGTAAGCTTCTGGTTAATTATGCGTTCATGTTAATTATAATAATTCAATTTTATTGTAAGTTACTTGTGGTAGGTGACATGGAAATAGAAATAGTTAGCGTTTTAGGATGATTAAAATGAATAGATGACGGAAAAAAGTCCCAACATTTATTTGTAAAATTAATCTCCACGGTTCAGTCTGTATTGTTGCACTTCTATTTGTCACCTCCATCTCACACACACTGAACTCACCAGCATCAGGACACTGAAAATTTGCACTGATGGAGAACTCAGTCGTGGTCCTCTGTTACGTAGTCGCACTGTAAGCGTTCACACTTCTACCAGCAGGAGGGGAGACCGGCATAGAGAGAGAGACAGGTGTGTGGTAGAGGAGGAGTACTCACCATGGTTGGGACGGTGAAGAGCTGAACAGACAGTGACGTCACTGACACCACTCGCTCGTGGTCGTCCTCCATAAAATCTGTCTGAAGGCGTCTGTAGTTCTAGAGGGTGACATTTCAACTCCAAGTCAAAGGGTTGCTAATGTTGGGCCGCCGGAACCAAATAGACTCCACAAAACGCTGCTTTAGAGCCGGACTGGTGATATTCTATTGGATGGTGGATCAATCCACTTCGGGAAATACACAAAACAACTACAAGAAATACAACAAGCGGCTGTGTTGGAAAATCTGTCTCTACCAAAAACAGCGGTTAGTAGCTGGAACACGACTGAAACACGTCCATAGAGGATCTCTGATGCCAAGACTGGCCAGGCCAACAGTTAAATAAAGGGCAGGTGTACATGGGCTGTTAAAGAGAGCGGGAGATGTCAATAAGTCAACACAACATCATCCGTAGCAACAGCAGTGTGCATGACATATACAACTAAACTTGTGTGTGTGACGTTTCAACGTGGCAGCGTTGTGTCTTACTGACACATATCGTACACTTTGACTTCTGATACTTTTATTGGTTAGATGTTAGCCCCACCTCTTTATCCGATCATCTGACAGGCTGATTGAAAACTCTGGTGGTCAATAACTAGCTTAATAGTACATTTAACAATATCCTAATTTTACAGAAACGGTGAAATGACTGGCAGCAGCGACTGCCAAACAAGAACCGTAAAATTAAGGTTGCATTGGAGCTGATGACACCAACAGACTTAACAAACGTGTTATGAAGGCCGGCTCCATCATTGGCTGCAAACAAGACAGCTTGGAAAAGGTGTTTGAGGGGAGGTCACTGAAGCAACTGTTATCCATATTGGATAATCCTGACCACCTGCTACAGGGACAGCGGAGCACGTTCTCCAACAGACTCCTTCAGCTCCGCTGTCACAAGGACCGATTTAGCCATCTCTGGCTAAATAATGACAATAACAACCCTGTGCTGCTGTGATGCTGCTGCTCTTCCTCTTCTCCTTTTACAAATGATTATTATTGTCTCTTTTGGAAGGTTATTCTTTTGTTAATTTTATTTTATTTAATAATTTAATATTTCTATCTTATTATATTGTATATAATGTGTATCTTTTTATTCTATTTTCTTCCCTGTACATGTTGCTGTGATACCAAAATGTCCCTCTTGAGGGATCAATAAAGTATCTATCTATCTATCTATCTAAAGTGTTTGATTGTAATAATACAGACAAAATCTATAAAATAGATGTATATCTGTTATGGTTTTCACACTTCATTTTAATTAAGTAATGTTACCTTAAGTAATGTTTAGCAGCCGCTGCTCCCAGTCATTTGACTGTTTTTTTACAGTGTAGGCTTGTTGTTGAATTAAGGATAGTTAAACCTGACAACCAGTAGGACCAGTTACAGCAGTGTTTCCCACACCTTTTCTGTCAGGATACTGGGAAATTGTAAGTCCCCCAACCGCATCGCCCCACCCCCCTAAGAGGGTCATTCCATGTTTATATAAATATAAACTCTATACGAGAACATGTATTTTATAAAACATAAATATAAAAAACATTTTTCAAACCATTTGAAAAACCTCTCTCTCTCTCTCTCTCTCTCTCTCTCTCTCTCTCCCCTCTCTCTCCCCCTCTCTCCCCCTCCCCCTCCCTCTCTCCCTCTCTCTCTCTCTCGTGAGTGTGCGGAGCGTGAGGTGAATTGTTTGACAGCGTTTTCTATCTGTTATTTCGTGTATTTTTCGGCGTGGTTTCTGGTGTGTGTTGTGGTGTGAATGCGTGTTGGTGTGTACGTGTGACTTTCTTTTCTTTCTATGTGTTTTTGTCCGTGTTTGTAGCCGGTCGGCATGTCGGACCTCACGGCGTGAAGCTCGCGCCGGGCTTCGCGTGCTCCGTGGAGGACTGCGGTCTGACCGTGGTGGGGTTGGTGGGGCACGGGAGTGTGAAGTCCGCCACGTGGATGAACCGCGTGGTGGTCATTTTTGTGGATAGCCTGGAGAAGGCGCTCGAGGTGGTGGCGAGGGGCGTGGTCGTCGGCGGGGCGCACGTGCCCGTTCCGCCGTTCGTCCCTGACGGAGTGCTGCTCGAGGAGCTGGTTAAACACGGGAAGGTGGTGTCCCCGTTGAAAAAACTGTCGTCAGGGTGCAAGTCACCGTTATTGAGGCATGTGGTGTCTCACAGGAGACAGACCCACATGGTCCTCACCAAAGCCCAGGCCCTCAGCCTGGTGATTAAGGCGAGGATCGAGGGGGTTGATTATGTTATGTTTGCCACATCGGATGATGGGAGGTGTTTCCGATGTGGTGGAGAGGGACACCTGCCGAGGGTGTGTCCGGAGACGAACCCCTCCACTCGGGACCAGAACCGGGGAGAGGCCAGGGAGGAAGAGAGGGAAGGTGTGGACTTGCGGGTCGGTCTGGTGGGAGAGGAGATGGGAGGGGTCCAGCAGGTGGGTGAGGGGGTGAGTGTGGGGACGGGTGAGGCGCAGCCGGTCGGTCAGGAGGGTGAGGGAATGAATGTCGGAGTGGACGGGGGGTTGAATGTAGCCCAGCGGGCGGGTCTCGTGTGTAACAGAGTGAAAGAGAGGATGGGGGTCCAACGGGAAGGTGAAGGAGCTCGGGGGACGCTCGTTGGTGGGGGTCCTGTCCGAGGTGGAAGCTCGGACAGCGAGGAGGATATGGAAGAGGAGGGGGGGGGGGGTCTTTAAGGTCCCCCACCTGAAGAGGAAGACGAGGGCCAGCAGGGGAGGCTCTCAGGCAAAGAGGGGGGGGGCGGCGAGCAGAGGGGAGGTGGGGAGTCCGAGTCCTCTTCGGGGTGGGGCTCTACCGTCAGCATCTCCTCGGGTGGGACGGTCACCAGCAGGTACGGGGTGGGGCGGGTGAAGTTCCTGCTGGCCACCAAGAACGAAAGAGGAGTGAAGGTGGAGGACTACTTCTCCGACCTGGAGCAGTTCGCTCGCTCCGCTCGGCATGGCAGCACCAAGAAAGGAGCTGGATCTTTACGAGGCTCCTCCTAAAGATCGAAAAGGGAGGAGGAAGCACCACTGGGACCGAGTGAGGCGTCCGTCCGGCTGAGGAGGATCCTGAGCGGGGCGGCCTACTGACCGAGAAGGAGATGCTGGAACGGCGGGGTCCAGATCGACTTTGATTATATTATATTGATTACACCAGCGGCTCCCAAACTCAAGAATGCCGCGGCCCACTTTGAAATCTGAAAATCTTTGGCGGCCCATCCAAACCTTTAATCACAACTCTGATCGAAACATAAACTAGAGATGATTAAATTACCTTAAGATTTTAACAGATTAAACATGTATTAACCGACAATGTATGTTTTGTGTACCATTTTCTCCGGAGCTCATGTGCCGTGTTTTCCGCACAATAAGGCGCATAAGATACTGCAGTCTATCAGCGCATATCACTGTCAGAATTCGAGAGCGCAAATCAGGTTTATGCGCGAGCGTGAATCAAAGTCTGTCTCGCGCGAGGAAAAGTCCGTCTTTAGCGAGGTATTTGCTCGCTTGCGGAACGTGAACGAGGAGAATCTCTGCTCGCGCTCGAAGGAGTTTTCTACGCGCTCGCTGTTGTTCTTTCTGACAGTGAGGGGGCGGAGACAGTCACCATGGTCTCTACACCTGATTGGTTACAAACCTGGTCTTTGGATTGGCTGGAGCGATGCATTCACACAACTATAGAAGCCCATTTCCGCACTGAAGAAAGCGGATAGAAAGTCTAAATTATGAGATAAAACGTTGTCAAAACACAAACGACACCTTTATGTAACCGTAGTGGAGCGTAGATGACAACCAGCTACAAGCATCATTTACCATCATTACCGGCACATTAAGACCGATGCGTCCAGCTCGCAGACCGGCTGGTGATTTGCCGCCATAGCAGTCAAACGTTTGGCGTGGGGGTGCGTGGATGGGGGGGGTGTAGGGAGGTGGAGACGGTGCTTTCAGGGTCCGATCGATGCTGCGAGGTGCGTCCGCTCCCGCCGCCCCCCTCGCCATCCACGCCTTAAATCTTCGGCTGCTCTCCAGCCACGCCGCCTGCCAAGGGCCCCTTTAGAATAACTTATTTTCCCCGTTAAGATGGTTCAGCTACTGTAGAGAAAAGGGCGCCGTCAAACTTTTAAAAATTGAAAATTAAAAACTTTTTATTTATTTATTGTAAATGACCTCTCGCGGCCCACCTGCAGTACCATCGCGGCCCCCTGGTGGGCTGCGGCCCACACTTTGGGAATCGCTGGATTACACTATATATATATATGTTATACTAAATTGATTATGCTTTATATATTTTATATAACTGCTAAATTGTCATCTTATTGATATTGTTTTATGTAAAATAAAGGTTTTTCTAAAACTCAAAACTCTCTCTCCCTCCCCAGTTTTGGAACTAGCGACTTGGAGGATCTGGTTGTTAGGATTAGTTAAACCTGATAAGCAGTAAAACTGTGTTGAGGGATTTAGTTGGTTAGTTTGTTACCTTGGCAAACTGGATGGCAAAGACCTTCTTGTATTTGAAGTCCATGAGGAGGCTGTTCATCAGCAGCTGGTGGTAGATGTTCCTTCCTCCTTGAGAGACACAACAAACATGTTACAGACTTATTTATTACATCTTGCATATCATATATTGCATAAGTGTAGTATATGCCAAATATATTGGTAGCATTAAAGTATTATATTTGTGGTATATTCGTTGAATGCACGCATGGTAGAGGCGCAGTAAATACATAGTGAAAGCATATGTATGTAAGTAGCATATGCCGATGTAAATGTATTGTATGAGTATAATATATGCAGTGTGTATATATATATATATATAAAATGTATGTATTTTCAGTAAATCCGTATGATGTGCAGTATATATAAATATATATATAAATATATGTACACACACACACACACACACACACAGCATATTCCTAATATAGCTTTCTATTGAAGGGTATGTATAGATGGTCAGTTTTTTTAAATCACACAAATGTGATTGACCGGCAATTTACCTTTTAGATTCCGTCACACACACACACACACACACACACACACACACACACACACACACTCCTACATGCTTTGTTAGTGGGAAAACCTGAAAAATCGGCTGTGTATCAAATACGTGTTCTCCCCACTGTACGAAGTATCCATGTAGTATATGCGTAGTATATCCACATATATATGCAGATTCATATGCATTGTTTATACATCTGTATATGCGTACAATGTGTATGAGTAGAATAAGCCTAGAATACAAGTAGTGTATAAGTATTGTACAAGTAATGTATTGGTACTCACCTTTCCACATCTTTGAGTCATTGAGCATCAGTTTGTCCACCAGAGACGAGTACTCTCCTTCTGGACCTTTCTGCAGGCCGACCTCACACAGAATCCTCCTCAGGCCATCTGAAACGCAGCAAGGGCACACTTACATCACACACACAGTGAAGGATTATGGGTAATGAGTGGCAAACCTACCAGAGTACTGAATAATCTGACCCAACCAGCTTAGAGCCCTCAGAGCAAAACACTGGTGAGCAACAACAGATGAGTGCATCACCTCCACCCTGAGAGGCTTGGACTGACGACTGGTGTTCCTCTATGGGGGGTCGGGAGAAGGAGGAAAGTTGAAGTGATTTTTATATTATACAAGTATATTCACCTCCTCCGTCATGTCTCAGTGATGAAAGACACTCACCACTATAACAGACTTGGCTTGGTCACAGAACTGGAAGTCTCCATAGCGAACTGACTTCCTGCCCTGTAGAGAAGACACACATTTGAGGGCAGGCCTTAGACTGCTGCAGCGGGGACAGAAACAAAGAATGGTAGCGAACTCTCACATAGACAAATTTTCCTTTTAAATCTCTTGCAGGCAGAGTTGATGGAACCAAAGTTGATAACCTAACCTCGGTGAACATATTCTGTAGAACTTGCATAAATAGAAGTGAGCAATAGGCCTGTCGCAATATGCGATAAAGTGACATATCGCGTGAAATCGCGTGCAGTCATTTTTGGTGCTGCAATATTCATTTGACATATAAATGAACGTCACCAACATTTAAGTCGCGCTGCTTCTGTCCCTTTCCCTTGTGTGGGGCTTAAGGCCGGCGCATGCGTCTGCGTTTGCGTCGTTGCGTCGACGGACTCGTTTCAATTCATGCTTCTAAAAGTCTTGCGTGTGTTGCAGAGCGATTCACCGCCAGAACAACAGGCGGAGTAACATGTTTTGTTTTCTATTTTTTTATCATAGACTTTGACGGCTTGTATAAGCGGTCATATTTGCGCATTTCTTCCGACAAAAGTTCTTAAATCTGCTCCGTTTTCTCGTAAACATTCTTGGTTTTAATAATGGCGGTATCGGGCTGTGAAAGCGGAAATGTGAGACTCCGTAAAGGACGTAGTCAGCGGACCAATCGGCTTGCGTCGCTTGCTTTCGACGCAAGCCTAGAAAAATGGCTCGACACGCGCAAGGACGCAAGGAGGTGTGAAAAGCGACGCAAGGGACACGCAAGGGGGGCTTGCGTCTGCGTCGCTCTGAAAACGCAGAAGCATAAATCAGGCTTTAGGCAGCGCGTACAGAGCGACACCGACAGGTGAAGAGAAGCAGTGGACCAAGCTAAAATCTCACCCAAAACAACAACCATCCGCCCGTCTTTCAACCTGAACTACTGTTGGTTCCTCCGGACTGCTCGTTCGCCTCTTTGGACCGGCCAATTGTTAGCGGCACCGAGCCGCCCGTCTCTGCCTGCAGCCACGGAGCCCTGCGTTAAAACTTCCCCGGGTTGCCGCCGTGCGCCTTTCGGCTGGACACATTTCCTCGAACCCGACCGCATCGCACCAAGCCCGATGCTTCGCTCGCTCTGTGTCCCTTGCAATTATTTTTTGGGTTTTATTTATATAGGATATATCTTTTCACATTCCGATTCTAATGTCTAACTATTGTGACAAATAAAACGTTCTTTGTTCTTTAAAATAGCGTACTTTTATTACTATGCTATTATACTGTCATAATGTTATCAGTGGCATGAAATGGTTTGAAAATTGCAATAATATTGCATATCGCAATAAATGTTGGTGCAATGATCGCACAACAAAAATGTTATATCGTGACAGCCCTAGTGAGCAATACATTACTTTTAATCATTAATTAATTTCGAAGCACAACAATGTGATTAATCCCAGAAAATCATGTGATTAATCGCAATAATAAATTTGTGGCCGAGATTAAGGCAAAAAAATATTTTTGTGTAGTTAACGTACGTTTGTTTACTTCCGGCAAAGCTAGTGAAACGGCTGCTAGCTGCAGTCAGTTACATCAACTCTCCCATCATTTACCGAAGTAAAATAAAACAGAGGCGCAACACACAACAGAGAAGAGTGCAGAGGAATTACTCCAGGTGTCAAACAGGGACCACCATTCTGAATAGAAAGTAATTTGCGGCCCACTGACGTGCCTGCACGCGCGTGTTTGTAACCCCCGCCGCCACGCCCCCCCACAGATATTCTTCAGGTGTAGAGACCATGGTGACTGGCTCCGCCCCCTTACTGCCAAAAAGAACAACAGCGAGCGCGTAGAAAACTCCTTCGAGCGCGAGCAGAGATTCTCCTCGCGAGCAACGAAGTTCACGTTTCGCAAGCGAGCAAATATCTTAAACATCCGCAAGCAAAAGTCCGGTTTTGCTGCGAGCAAAACCGGACTTTTGCTTGCGGATGTTTGATTTATGCGCGCGCATCAACCTGAAGTGCGCTCTCAAATTTTGACAGTGATTTGCCGCCATACCCCCCCCCAAAAAAAACTCACCGAATCTACACGATTCACGTATCACCTATTTTGGTTTCAAAACGGCGAATTTGGCTGAAAGGTGAGGGATTTTCATGCCTGTCTAACGTTACCCTGCGCGTTACAGTTTGCAGAGGACCACCACTGTGTCCCTAAAAGACCGTGGTTTGAAAACGTCCTGCTAAATGTGGGAAATTTGTTGGCACTTCAAACACAGCCGTTAAATTATGGAGAGTTGAGAGCAAAGTGAACGAGGACAGCAGGAAGAGTTGCTAGTTCAACATGTTCCACCCGGTGGAATTCTGCTTCCAAGAAGATCAAATGTGTGTAGTTTTGTGTTTAAAATAACACTAACGATTTAAAAAAATGTATATGTATAAAATACACTCTTTCTAAAGTGATTACTCCTTACTTTTAAGATTTGTCTTAAAAGAAAAACAAACATTAAAAACAACATTGTAACAACAACATTTGTTAATCGCCATTAATCGAGATTAATGAATTGCAAAATGTGCGATTAATTCGTAAAAAAATTTCCCTAATAAATATTCATACATGATACAGTGTATTTATGATTATATACATATACAGGTGATTACTGACGTCTCTGTCCACGGTGGTGGCAAAGCTGACGGCTTCTTTCTGGCTGCAGTTGACGGCTTTCTGCAGCGTGTAGATGACCTGTTCATATGTGTGCACTTCATCGTTAAACAACATGCAGTAGTAGGTGTCTTCTCTGGCCCTGCGCACGCAACGCACACACACACACACACACAAATAGAGAGTAACACACAGACACAAAGAAAGTGTTATTACATCATAACTTGAGCCTAGTGATTTCAAATCAAGTCTACCACATACTGGCAAATAAAAAAGGCACTCATCACGAACAAATATAATAATGTTGCACACCAGGGGGCGCGCTAGCACGACGCCAACATGGCGCTAGCATTGCACTAGTAATACTAGGACCTAACTGCTGACAAGTGGCTAAAACAGCCAGAGAAAATTGGTTGTATTTCTAGCTTGCTAGCTAGCCTTTGTGGCTAACCTTCCCATGCCTGCTTGGCCGACTCATGCACAGGCACCTGTGGGCGGTCTAGGCCACAATTTCTTTTCTTTTCTTTTCTAGTTCATATTTACAACCCTGCTGCTTAATGTATATACTGCTCCATGTATATTTCACACTGTACATTTATTTATATATACTCTGCACTTTATCTGCTCTCTTGCACTTCTGGTTAGATGCTAAACTGCATTTTGTTGTCTCAGTACCGGTTCTCTGCAATGACAATAAAGTTGAAGCTAATGTGTGTGTGTGTGTGTGTGTGTGTGTGTGTGTGTGTGTGTGTGTGTGTGTCTGTGTGTGTGCATGCGTACGGTGGCTCCAGCCCTTCAGGTAGTTGGTTCTCCTGATCCCAGGTCAGCATGTCCACAGCGTACTTGAGGAGGATTGAAAAGATGCTGAAACCACGAGCGACCATATCAGCAGGCAGCACAGATACAGGATCCTAGAGGGACAGACAGGACATGTTACACTAAGAGACAGACACAGTAGAGACAGAGAGGACACGTTACACAGAGAAAGAGAGAGTAGAGACAGACAGGCGTGTCTCACCTCCTCTGTGTCTCTGTTGGTTTCGGTAGGCTTGTGTTTCTGGCAGTATGGACCTTTCTTCCAGGCTTCAGCATCTCCACAGTCACAAAAGCCTCCACCACCTGACGTAGTCATCTACAGCACATATATAATAATCCAATAGATTTGGAAACATATAAATATATATATATATATTTTGTGTGTGTGCGCTTTACCACTGTGTGTATTTACCCTATACCGATGTTCTTTGTGAATACTCTCCAGGAAACACTTCATGCACAGCACACAGGTCGGATCAGCTGCACACTCCCTAGAAACACACACGGTTAATGCATGGACATAGTATATGTGTGTGTACTACCTGTTTGTGTGTTACCTGTGTGTGTCTGTGTGTTACCTTTGAGTGTGTGTGCGTTACCTGCAGGAGTAGGTGGGCTCTCCCACCTTGAACACGTGTCCACACAGAGGTGATGGCTGGTTGTTCTCCTGAAGGAGAGCCAGGCCTGAGGCCGGCTCCTCACCCAGCAGGAGCCACTCCAAAGGAGCCAGGAGGAGCATCTGAGAGACCAGATCCTCCCTCTGCTCCTCCTTCTGCTCCTCCCTGCTGCTCCCTCCACTGGGCCCCAGGCAAAGGATTCTGGGTACATACACAGCAAGGTGATGGTACACCTCCTGCTGTAGGTTGGCCGACACCAGCCATCGCTGTAGAGGGGGGCAGATTACAGATGTTTCTAACATTAAATAAAATTAAGAAACGTAAATGGTAACATTAAATAAAGTAGAGCTGCTTCTCCTGTCCTTTGACTGTTTTACGTCTCAATTCTATGATTCTAAGACAAAATAGGCTCTAAAGACAATGATGTTATGCAATTGTTTTTTATACTTTTAAACTTTATTTAAAAGGAAGGGAAACTTGCTCTCTCCAACGTCGAAACCGGGATGTTTTGACCATATGCATATTTATATAAAAACACACACAAATGTGTACATACACTTGAGAAGGATTGACGTTTAATTGAAAAGCTTAAACAAGCAGCATTCACAATGACAGCTATGTGTCTTGTTCCTATTTTTAACAAGTTAAAAGGGTCGCCTGTTAAGCCGTAACACCTGCAGTTTAACACCTGTTGTTACAGATGTTTCCAACGTTACACACATGTTGGCAGTAGGGTGCCTGCAGTCGAGAGCATGAAGCCTGAAACACCCGTGTTGAAGACGTTTCTACCGTGGAATACATGTTAAATAATGCAGATGTTACTTCATAACTCGATGAGTCGGTGTCTGCGCTGATAGTTGGCGCTGACACGGTTGGTGTCACTCATCCAGATGTTTTACAGATCACTGCAAGCATTAGCAAAAGCGTTAGCATTAGCTCAGTGTAGCAGATTAGGAAGAATGCGTTAAGCCGGTGAGAGATCGCGCTGTGACGCAACGGCGCCGTAACAGGTGCGGAGCTCGAGAGCGCGCTTACCAACGCGGTGTCTTTGGCGGAGAAGTTCAGGAACTCAGAACCTAGAAGAAACGGTGGGTCTCTGTCGGACTGGGCCGCCGCCATCTTCCTCCCTCTGCTGTGCTGCTGGACGAAAGAGAACCGGAAACGGAAACCATCAACTGCTGAGGGGGCGTGGCCAAATAATAACAAATAACTATCCATCCATCTTCAACCGCTTATCCGGGGTCGGGTCGCGGGGGCAACAGCTCCAGCAGGGGACCCAAACTTCCCTTTCCCAGGCCACATCTACCAGCTGTGACTGGGGGATCCAAGGCGTTCCCAGGCCAGTGCAGAGATACAATCTCTCCACCTAGTCCTGGGTCTTTCCCGGAGCCTCTTCCCAGCTGGCCGTGCCTGGAACACCTCCCTAGGGAGGCGCCCAGGGGGCGTCCTCACCAGATGCCCAAACCAACTCAACTGGCTCCTTTCGACGAAAAGGAGCAGCGGCTCTACTCCGAGCTCCTCGCGAATGGCTGAGCTTCTCACCCTCTAAGGGAGACGCCAGCCACTCTCCTGAGGAAACCCATTTCGGCCGCTTGTACCCGTGACCTAGTTCTTTCGGTCATGACCCATCCTTCATAACTAAAATAAATCCGTACAAATACATGGACATATGTTATTAAAGTTGTATTTTGTATCATGATACAAAAACTGTAGCCAAACGAAAAAAAGTTACTACTCTGACATGTAGTAGTAGAGTCAAATGCCCAATGTGGAACTGAGTAACATTAGTACAATAAAACGTACAATATGGAGTACAGTAAATATACTTTACTTAGTATTTCGTAGTCTTGTAGTACATAGTTAGTAGATAGTACTTAGTTAATATGTAGTTAGTATATTACATTACATTTCAGGTCATTGAATGAAAGCTGACGCTTTTATCCAAAGCGACTTTCATTGCATTTTTAACATCTCGCGCGAGATATTTGCTCGCATTAAAGTTGACTACAATTTGCAACACTTTACTTGAACAACTAGATTTACAATTCTTTCAACTGCAAAATGACCATTGTAAACACCCACATTATAACTGCATAAAATGTATATGTACAGTCATCAAATCTTCAACTCTTATAAGTGTGTAATACGGTGGCTCTGAAGTGCAAAATAGGAGAACACAACGACATTAACTCAGATCAGAAGGATCTAGGCTAGTTTGGAAAGACGGCCTTAAAACATATAAGAAGGCTCTCCGTAACGAAAGAGCATCTTATTACTCATCATTAATAGAGACAAATAAAAACAACTCCAGGTTTCTCTTCAGCACTGTAGCCCGACTGACAGAGAGTCACAGCTCTGTCGAGCCGTGTATTCCTTTGGACCTCACTAGTAAACGACTTCATGAACTTCTTCAATGAGAAGATTCTGACTATCAAAGAGAAAATTGATGGTCTCCTGCCTTCAACCAGTGCCGACCTGTCCTCCGATGTAGGAACCTTGGATGCAGCAGTGGGCCCTGATGCCTGTTTGGATGCCTTCTCTTCCATCAACCTTGATCAACTGACTTCTTTATTTTCAAAGTCTAAATCTTCTACTTGTCTCTTGGATCCGATTCCGACCAAGCTGCTTAAGGAAGTTTTTCCTTTAGTTAGCACATCCTTATTAGATATTATGAATCTGTCTTTGTTGACAGGACATGTACCACAGTCCTTCAAGGTAGCTGTAATTAAACCTCTTCTTAAGAAACCTACTCTTGCTCCAGAGGTGTTGGCTAACTACAGACCTCTCTCTAATCTTCCCTTCCACTCTAAGATCCTTGAGAAATCCGTCGCAAATCAATTATGTGACTTTCTACAAAACAATGCTTTGTTCCAGGATTTCCAGTCAGGATTGGGGGTGTCATTCTCTGACCAATGGTGGCCTTTGCCACACACCCCTGCCAAGGACTCATCTCTTTTCTTGTCTTGCTGGACCTCAGTGCCGCATTTGATACCATAGACCATTGTATCCTGTTGCAGAGACTACAACATTTGATTGGTATCAAAGGAACTGCACTCTGGTGCACTCTGCTGGTTTAAACCCTACTTATCAAATCGATCCCAGTTTGTGCTTGTAAACGGTGAATCCTCAAAGACCACCAATGTTGGTCACGGAGTCCCACAAGGTTCTGTACTTGGACCATTTTAATGCCCTCTATATGCTTCCTTTGGGCGATCTTATCAGGAAACACCACATAAACTTCCATTGTTATGCAGACGATACTCAACTGTATCTGTCGATCAAGCCAGAAGAGACGGACCAGCTAGTTAGACTTCAAGAATGTCTTGGAAACATCAAACACATCAGTGTTAGATACCTTTAGTGAAACCTTTAGAATTTATTCTCTCGTACGAGCTTCGGTTGGGAAGTACACTGCTAGTCTTCGTTCTTGTTATGTTGTTGTTTTGCGCAGCCATCTTAACAAATATTACTATATATAATCCACCCACTTTCCTCCAGGGACCGGCCGACGGGGGGGATGGGAGGGAAATAGTTTGTTGTGGCTGTAATTAACCTCTTTTGCACTGAAGATCTTTTCAAGTGAATAACAAAAGTGCAACCTGTGAAAAAGTTAAAAACATTTTGCAATAAAGTGTTTTACACGACAAATCTTTTCAAAACAACCCTTATGTGCAACCTGTGCAAAACAACAAAATTAGATATGTATGTGCGATTTCATACAGATATGTATGTGCGATCTCATATTTTTGTAACACGTTGTCATTATTAGTGGCTGCAATGAACCTGCTTTCCACTACAAACCTTTTCATAACAGGGATGCAGACAGATTCAGCCTCTCAATTCATGCTCAATGTTGAGCTTGGATCTGTATCTCGTTTTGTCAGAGACAACTGCAGTCCCTGTACATTTCTCCTTTGTAATATGGGAAGTTCTGAATAAAGTCCATGAAATAAAATAATTCTGAATTTCCAAATGCGACCCACCTGTAATAGCACAGTGACCCACTAGTGGGTGGCTCTCCACACGTCTGCTATCTGCTATAAAGCAACTCAACCATGATCACATGACTTCACATTAGGCTATAAACACCTGACCCCCAAATGATAATAAAACAATGTTAAACAATACAAAACAATACAAAATTTGAGTGAACATATTTAATTGGACTGACTGAAAGGTCAAGATTACATTTCTGATATGAACACTGATACTTTAGACAGGTTACATAAGTTGGTTGTTCGACTGCCAGCTGCCCAAGTGCCTTTGAGCAGGAGACGTGAAGTTGTAAATCGTATTTTATCCAAACCAATGGTTGCCCATACAGTCTGTGTTCCAGGAAACTCCACAGAGCCAACACCACTCAGCCCTGCATAGGGGGCACTGCATGTGCATGCATCCGCCTGCAGGGGGGGACATCAAAGGGTCATAAAGTACTTATTAACAGTAGTATATATATAGTATAAGACACTACTGTAATATGAACGGTCTGTACACAAAGTGTGGTCTCCACTGGCTCCGTTTCCAGGTCCCTAATTTCAGTTAGGATCACTGAAAGGACATGCTGAAATTGTACACAGTTTACACAGAAAGAACCTCATATGTTAAAACAGTTTCCACTATTCCCTCTGCTGTAAGTTAAAATCACACTACTAAATGTTAGATCCCTTAGCAATAAGTCTTTTATTTGCCAAGAGTTTTATTCTTAAGAAGAAGCTGCCCTTTCTATGCGTCCTAATTTAATCATGCACCAGGGTGAGTTATAACAACGACCAACCTGGTTTACAGCGGAACTCAGAAAGCTACGACTGCAGAAGGATCAGGCATTTAGGAGTGGGGACAAAGACTTGTACACAGAGTCAAAATACAGGTTTAGCAAGGCAGTGAAAGACACTAATTGACTGTAGTCTGAGAAACTTCAACAACAGCTCTCAGCAAGTGACTCGGTGACTTCGGTCTGGAGAAGCTTTCATCACCTTAAGCCAAGTTTATGCAAGAGCACCTTGCGTGTCCCTTGCGTTTGTCGACCCATTTTTCTAGCGCACAAGGGTGCGATTGGTCTGCTAACTACATCCTTTACGGAGTCTCACGTTTCCGTTTTCACAGCCCGATACCGCCATTATTAAAACGAAGCATGTTTACGAGAGAACGGATCAGATTGAAGAACTTTTTTCAGAAGAAATTCGTAAATATGACCACTTATACAACCCGCCAATGACGGGTTCTATAAGTGGGTTGGATTCATGGAGGCAGATCGCGGCAAACGCTGGTTTGCCGTTCGAGGGGTGAACAAAGTTGTGGTGGAAAATCCGGGACAAATGTGTCCGCGATGAAAAGCAGCAGTGGCGATGCACGGGGCAATAAAGTCTATGATAAATAAATAAACAATTTTAATTTTAAGGTACTTCTCCTCACCTACAAGGCACTTGCTGGTGAGGCACCGTCGTATCTTAAAGAGCTTGTAACACCTTATTGCCCTACAAGGCAGCTGCGCTCCATAGATGCTGGTTACTTGTTGTTCCTATGGTTTTAAAAAGTAGGCTGGAGGCCAGAGCCTTCAGTTATCAAGCTCCTCTTTTGTGGAACCAGCTTCCACTTTCAGTCCGGGGGGCAGATTCGATCAGCTCTTTTAAAGTAAAACTTAAAACTTTCCTCTTTGATTGTGCCTATAGTTAGGGCTGGCTCAGGTTAGTCCGGACCAGCCCTTAGTTAAGCTGCTATAGGCTTAGACTGCCGGGGACTTCTTAGGACACACCGAGCTCCTCTCTCACGCTCTCGTTCTACAATAATTCACGTTTTATTTATGCACATGACTAATTCAGCTTTTTTCCGGGAGGTTTTTGTGCTTTCTCCCCTAGCAGGTCTCCGTAGATCGTAGTTCCTTCTGGACCCTGGTCCTGACACCTGCCGTGGCCCTGCTGACGCCTCCTGCTGCCATCGTCATTATTATTATTTTAGATATTAATCATATTACTGTAATCATAAACCAACATTACCCTCTCCTAAAGTCTCTGTGCATTCCCTCCCCACAGGCTTCTGTGGACGGTGGTTCTATGTGATGGTGGTTCTATGTGATGGTGGTTCTATGTGATGGTGGTTCTATGTGATGGTGGCTCTATCTGATGGTGGTTCTATGTGATGGTGGTTCTATGTGATGGTGGTTGTCCCTGCTGTACACCTGCTTACTACTTGCAATTATTTGACTCATTTCTGTTATAGGAACTGAATGTATTATACATATTTTACATTGTTCATTCTGTAAACATGGCATCACTGTAGTCTGTCCATCAGGAGACGGATCCTCCTCTGACGCCCTCACTGAGATTTCTTCCCTTTTTTCCCCATGGAAGGTTTTTTTTCGTTTGTTGGGGAGTTTTTCCTGTGCCGATGGGTTTCAGGACAGAGGATGTCGTATGTGTACAGACTGTAAAGCCCTCTGATGCAAATTTGTAATTTGCGATTTTGGGCTATACAAAACAAAATGAATTGAAATTGAATTAAACTGTGGAACTCCTTTCACTGCAATTTGAGATTTGAGGCAAATTCAGTGTCATCTCTTCAAAGTTATTATCTTATTGACGAGAGAAGAACCATGATGTTCACAGTAGAAACAGGAGGTCAATCTGAGCTACTGTTCAGTTTGAACCAGTTTGATGTGTTACCGTCTCTCTCCACAGGAACCGAGCACTGAGGACAGCGTTTAGTCGTCTCCTGCAGGAGGAGCAAGGAGGCTTGATCCCACCTCCCTTTGACAGACGCCTCCTCCTCCACCACGAAGCCCTGAGGAGGAGAAGCAGGAGGTATTCTAATGTATCCATATATTGGCTTTGTTTTCTGTACAGATGTAGAACTCAATCTGGAACAAGTCAACCTAGGTATATATAGTCTCCTCTGATTGGTCAGCTCACCTGGGAGGATTCCGCTATGGGTGGGGCCTGTTCAGTGAGACATGCCCCCTCATGGTACCCCTCCCTGCAGCATTTGCAGAAGACAAAGCCACAGCCGAGATGTCTGTCACACGTCACCCTCCTGCTGTCATCAGGTGGGATAAGCCCCGCTCCACAGCCAGGTGACGGACACATCAGTCCTCCATTCATAAGAAGACACTCCTCCGCCCCGTACTTTTGGTAACGCCCATACTGAGAAACACAACAGACCTCAAGTCAATCTTTTTCCACGGTTACATTGCTTACTTCACATACAGTGTAAAATTCAAGCAAAGCTAACTGTAGCAGAAAGCATAAAAGAGGAGGAAGAAGAAGAGAGGAGGAAGATGAAAAAGAGAGGATGAAAGGAGGAGCAGATACTCACCTGATCGTCCCCGAGAATCCTGAAATGATGCAACTCTTTAATGAGAGAGTCAGCGCAGCCGGCTGGAAACACAAATATCACATGTTATTTATAATCAATGACTTATTGTATTGATGACACATTGAGTCAGTGAGTCTCACCAGCACATGGCAGCGAGTAGCCAATCACAGGGTGAGAAAAAAAACGTCTGTCATTGAGACGAGTCTGACAGTAACGATGGAAACAGTGGAGACAGATCACATGACGCTCTGCACACTGGAATACCAGGACCAGCTCCCTGAGAGACAGACAGGAAGGGAGGAAGACCGGAAGGGAGAGACAGGTTTATTTTCTGCAGAAAATAAAGATCAAATAGTGTGCATACACATATAGTGTGTGTGTGTTACTTGGTTTGTGTGTGAGTGTATTACGTGGTGTCGGAGCAGGCCATACAGGGGACCTCCCGGCTGTTGGTCATAATGAGGTCGAGGGCCACAGACACTTCGTCCTCTGGCGTTGGATGGGACACACACTTCATGTAAAACTCCTGCGCGTGCACACACACACACACACACACACACACACACTACATGTCCCAGGATGCCACTGGATGAATTGAGCACACACTACACTGACAGCTCCTTACCGCTTCGTTGCCGACACAAGCGTCTGATTGACAGAAGCCGTGAACACGACCTGGGAGGAGGACATCGTCCCAACAGGACGGACCCTGAGACAGAGGACAAAGCTGTGACATCTTCATTATCATCCGTACAATTCACATCATCATCATCCATTGATGAAATATTAAATATATATACATGTATGGAGATGACATCATGTTGTTTTTATTGAATGCACTTTTGTTAGAAGAATTCTCTCTCGACACCGGTGTAAAATCATAAAAACAGGATATTTAATGTTTGCAAAATGGAGACAGAGTTGACACACATACAAGTCACGCGCCAAGCCTACTCAAAGGTTTTCTTTTCCAGCACCCACATATAGACTTGGATAAGGTATCATAAACAGCGAGGTTTTGCGCATGCACAAGGATTGTTTGTTATCCTGAGACCTACATGTGATCATGGTGAGACACTGAGTGGCCTTCTGGACACTGGACATACATGTCACACAGTCATCTTATCTCAGCTTTCATGTCATACACACAACTTATTGTACAAACGATACAGACGTGGTCGTGTGTTGTTTTGTCCAAACCTCCCTTCTTATCATGACATGACATTATTGTATGAAGATGACATTGTGAATGTATTTACCCTGCTGAGGGTGAATGTTGTTTCTCTGCAGCTGCTGCAACAAACCCTGAGCTTGCCGGGTTGGATTGACTTACATCTCTTACAGTACACAAAGAAAGTACTGCAGGTACGCACACCTGTCGACACAAGTACACACAGTCAAAGTACTTCAATAGGGACTAGGACAGGAGTACTGCAGGAGTTTGGAGTACTGCACAGTAATACTGTTACCTCACATATACTGACATAGTACTAGAGTACTGAATACTAGTATAGTACTGACATAGTACTAGAGTACTGAATACTACTGGAGTACCGAAAACTAGTAGAGTACTGGCATACTATTGGAGTACGCGCATACTAGTGGACTACTGAATAGAGTACAGTTATGCTACTAAAGTACTAAAAGAATACCGACACTGTGGCCTCCTTAACTCACCTTTCAAACTGGCAGCCTGCACCTGCTCTCTGTCACCTCCTTCTGCTCCTTCCCCTCCTCCACCATTACTCCCGTCCAGGCCAGGGGGGGTGCAGGGGAAGCGTGACGAGCTGATATCTAACCTGGCCAAACTGTTCCCCTCCTCCTGACCTCCTCCAGCCAGGCGCTCCCGCAGGAGGAGCAGATGGCCGGGGGTTGGGGCCGACTTAGGGAGGACCACATGGACAGTGCTCTGCTCCGGGAGGTCACAACCCTGAGAGGAGGAGGAGATGATAATATAGCAGGTAGCAAAGAGCAGGTGAGCAATGGCTCCTCACCTGCAGTGTGAAGCTGCTCTTTAGCTCTCTTCCAGCAAACAGCACCCTAAGGAGCTCAGCTTGGACCCCCTGCTGACTCCCCACCAGCTGCTGAAGGTCCGCCACGCTGGCCTCCTCCTGCAGCTCCACGGGGACGCAGGGCCCCAGGTTGTACCTCACGTATACTGAGGGAGTACAAGTAAACAACACTTATACCTCAGGTACACTAAAGAAGTACAATACTTACACTTCAAGTACAACAGAGAAGTTAACACATTCCTATACCTCAAGTACACTATGGTGGTTCAAACACTTATAACTTATGTACACTAAAGAACTTTGCAAATACTTATGCCTCAGGGAACACTAAGGGAGTACAAGTACTTCCTCACGTTCACTGAAAAGAAGTATTCAAGTTATACGACAAGGAGACTGCAGGGAAACGAGTCATACTATTACGTCACATACAATAACAATACAAGTCATTGTTTAACTCACGTAGAACTACACTAACGAAAAACGAATCCTACGTATACCTCACATACACTACAAGTCATACTTATACTTGTAGTGTATGTGAGGTATAAGTATACTTGTGGCAGATTCGAGGCAGGGCTCACTTATCATCAGCCGATTTGTCGTTCAGTCGCCATTAGAGTTTCGTCAATCGCGGTGCACTCTGTGTAATGTAGTCCTTCTGCATGCACGTACAAGCTGCAAACCTGCAATAGAACTACAGCACAGTTGCGGGGAAATTACGCCGCGAATTAGCATCGGAAGTGCATCCTATACATGCATTTAAGTAGATGGTTCTCGGTGTTTTTGTGTATCTGTAGCTGTAACTGTAGTTGCGTCTCAAAGTCGCTAGTCTGCATCCTTAAGGACGCATTTGTCGACCGCATACGTCACTTCCGCAGCGACTCGGCTGAGACTCGCCTGTCCCAAACCGTCGGCTCCTCCGAACGCGGTCGAGGGACGCGGTCCTCCAGGAGACGCATCTGATCTGTCCTTTGCTGCCCAGCATATCCCAGCATGCAGTGCGGGCCGAGGATTTAATCTTCAGGACGGAGGCGGGTGATGCGACCAAATGTAACGTTAATAGAATTCACTCCATTATCTACCGATAGAAATGTTTATAACATCACATCTTAGTTAATGAAATCACTTAAGTTACGTGACGTTGGTGACCGATGTCGTGTTTATATATTCACATAAGACTTTAGAACAAACTGCTCTTAGTAATAACTTAACTCCGTCCTGCTGCCCCCCCATACAGCCCCTGAGCCAGACCCTCACCTGGACCCCCCGGGTCCCTGTTACTGTTCTTATGAGCATCAATGTACTACACATATTTATAACAAACACACATTTACAACAAACACACATTTATAACAAACACACAACGACCAGCTCACGTTGCCGGGAGCCGTACTCGCTTTGCTCCTTTAGTTGTGTGGCGTGAATATAAACTAACGTTAACTTTACATTTAGTGGAGGTGACGCTGATGACGCAAGCAGAAAGTCCCCCCCGTAGGCCAGACCCGTTTCAGAGACCGCTCGGTTCAGCCTATGCGGTTATTGGAGGACGCAGCCCAGGTCTACCGCAGCTGAAGGCTGCAGGCTACAAGGATGCAGTAGTGACTTTGATACACCGCTTTTGTGCATACATGAGGAGCAGCTGATCATGTATATTCATTATTACTGAATAAACATGACTAATGAAGGTCAGTGATATCATCAGTCAGCTAATTTATTGATTGAATGCCAAAAAAACGTTGAATGACCAATGCACAGATGTGTGTAAATAAAATATATAAACACATGTTCATGGTTATTTAACGAACACCAGAGGGCAGTAAAACGCAGCGTCTCGCCTGCGCAACCAGAGAAGAAGTAGGAGATGTGTTTTGTTTCTGGCGGAAGCAGAAGAAGAAGTGTCCTTATTATCGCGGTCCGTTAACGTCAGTGTACATTTAATCAATAAGTGTGTTGATGAATCAATAAATCATTACATCGGTTAATCACGTGTTCATAGGGACTGCCCTGACGTCAGAAGGTAAGATGGACTCGGGTTGAACTCTTTATTCTGTCAGTTAGCATTAGCTGCTTCCTGTTTGCGTTCTCTCTAAACAAACTGAAACTCTTCATGCTAACAGTCGTTACCCAAACAATACGTTTGTCCGGTAAAGTTACCGTACCGGATAAACGGTAACTTTACCGGACAAACTGGCCATTTGTTCCTCAAAGAACGAAGAATCACGCTAATAACTACAGACAGATTAGCTCATGCTAAGCTAAATTGAAACTGAAGACCTGTGACTTGATGCTCTGGACAGTTCAGTATACAACACTCATGAGTATAAAACGGTATAACTTACACAGTATAACACTAAATGAGAAGATAGGATACCACAATATATGCATAGTATATAAGACTATATATAATCTTTAGTATAATAACGGTATGTAGAGCAGCTACATAGTTGTATGTGAGACCATATTTAACGGTATTCATGTAGGTTAGCAGATGCATACTACTAAAAATATAATGTACACTATGTAAAGTATCTGTATGTTGAGTATTTAACAGTACATATGTATATGAGCATATAACACTACATAGTATATAACAGCATAGATGTTGAGTACATCACAGTATGTATGAAGTGTATTTAACGGTGTAGAGTGTATACAAGTATAGATAGTGTATAACAGTGTATATAGATAGTATATTACAGTATATGGCTTATACAGCTTTGTAACCCTTTCCAGACTGATGCATGTCAATTACTCTGTTTCTCATTTGTTCTTCTTCAGATCAAATCATGTGTTGCTTTTTGATATATGTCTTCTTCTACTTGAGTGATTTATTGATGTATTAGGTCTGGCAGAAATCAGGCCTGGCTGTGGCTACTGAAAACAAGATGTGGTTAATCACAGTTCATCCATGATCTATTAATGGGGGAGAAACCAGTTATCAGGCTGAGGGGGAAATTACTTTTTCACATAGGGCCAGGGAGTTTTTTTCCCTTAATAAATTAAATGATCAAAATGCAGTTTGTATTTACTCAAGTTTAACTTTGTTAGTTTTTAGCTTTAGCAAAAAAATAAGAATCCATGAAGGGTGATCTGTATGTAGAGTATGTAACGGTTGATATGGAAGGAAGTATTTAACAGTAAAATGTAGAATCTATAACACTATAAATAGTATATTTACATAGTAAATAACTATATATATATATATGTGTTAGTATATATAGATTATGGAACACTGTATGTAGAGTATATAATGGTATAAGTAATACGTAA